>QKMX01348567.1:13901-23910 GCA_003401595.1 Venustaconcha ellipsiformis
CAAGATACTTTAGGGGTTTGACTGAAGATTGTACAAGATACTTTAAGGGTTTGACTGTAGATTGTACAAGATACTTTAGGAGTTTGACTGTAGATTGTACAAGATACTTTAGGGGTTTGACTAGATCGTACAAGATGCTTTAGAGGTTTGACAAGATTGTACAAGATGCTTTAGGGGTTTGACTGTAGACTGTACAAGATACTTTAGGGGCTTGACTGTAGAAAATTATCCTGGTACTAATAACTGAAAAAACTGTTGGTCATATCGATCAAAGTCTCTTATCATTAAACATCCATGGCAGGGGATGTTATCGATACAAAAATGTTGGAGATCATTTGTTTTACTCAGCCAGATTAGAACCACCCCAGATGAATATAATCCGTTGTCAACAACTGTCAACAACTGTCTTTTCACGTTTTACATACTTTAATCATACATTAAGTTCTGAATGCCGGCGATAACTGCACACTTAAAATATCTTCTAAGTTGTCGAAAACTCGAATGCAACTAATGAAAAAAATATTAGTTGATAGTTTACAAAAATCTCTTCTCGGAATTTAATCACGTGTACTATACATAACCCATTCAAAAATATATTATTGCACTGGACTGTCGATATCCATTCAAAGTGGCAATGTAGAATGTTTTGTAATGTTTTATTCAAACTTTTTAAAAAATCTTATTTTATTTGGGATTTTTATAAGCCATACTTGCATGGAAGCATCTCCAGTGAATGAGCTTAATTTATGAATCATACTTACGTGGCAGCAACTCCAACGCAGTTAATGAGCTGAATGACGTACTCGTTTAGAACTTTCTGTCCAACTTTCTCGTCGTCCTTGAAAGCGTCATCAAAAATTATGTGAACTGGAAAGAGATTTTAATTTAATACCCTTTTCATAAACACACCTTGGATACTTTTCTTATACTCTCACGTCAACATGGAGTAATGATGTTTGTCAGTGTTTACATGCATCGCTAACGTATTGGTCTTATAA
The DNA here is from genome assembly GCA_003401595.1 of Venustaconcha ellipsiformis. Taxonomy (NCBI): domain Eukaryota; kingdom Metazoa; phylum Mollusca; class Bivalvia; order Unionida; family Unionidae; genus Venustaconcha; species Venustaconcha ellipsiformis. Next base: position 14,900 of record QKMX01348567.1, read on the forward strand.
GACATTAAGTTGTCCTTTGTAATACATAATAGTGTCGCTATAATAAGTGAATAATTGTTAAGTGGCATTATCGTTGCATGGAAAAATAAAGCTATAATAGACTAATTATGGTTTCTAACAAGTTTTCATATTGTCATGTACTCTTCAAAACTGTTGATCATAAGTCTAAAGAAAAACAATACATGTTTATTCTTACTTTCACTTTCAAATTTATCAGGATCACGTGTCTCCAGCATTGTTTCGGCCTGTTTACTGGCCGCAATGTGGGCATCCAGTCTGAAAAGAAAGCAAGTTGATGTGCATCATTTTCATATTATATATAAGCAATGCGAATTTGATTCATAAATAGTTCTAAAGAGATAATTAAGTGAAGAACATAGCTCAACTACAATTATGAAAACAGAAAGGGAACCCTGCATAAACGTGCCCTTTGAAAAGATACGGCTCTAAAGAAAACATTTAAAATACTTGTCTTATTTTGCTAATGAAACAATTATTTTTTTTAAAAAAAGAAACAATTCAAAACTTCGGTTCCCTTACCTAAAGAGGGACTTGAGTAACTGAGTCATTTCCCTTTGTGTCTCGTGCCACATTGTAGCGCAAACATACACCATAGGTGTTTCACTTGTCTTTCTTTCGTTGCCTTTATTTGACGAGTTGTCTTCCGCGTGGTCGTTCCGTCGAAACAACAGAAGAGAAATGTCCACAGAAAGTGAGTTTTTCATCGTATTCACGAATAATCTGAAACAATACACTGTAAAGTTATTAATTACAATCTCTTTCACCTTCATGGTTGTAGGTCTTAGAAACAAGCCTTAGAATTACAAAGAGCAGAAACAGGCAAGGAAGCTTTTCTGTGTGAGATTGTGAAAATGAAGTGATTTACTCAGATGTTTTAATGTTTCTCCGGATAATGCATGCATGAATATGAATTACTTCAAGGGATTAAAATCACGTCAGAATAATATGGCGCAGATTAAATGTAAAGTTTCAAATACTTAATTATAAAGAACTGCAACAAAAAACTTAAGGAAAATAATCCCATTCAAATAAAACTGGATATGAAAAATAACAAGATGAAATATAAAACGAAAGAATCTTAAACTACTGTAAAAGTTTAATATTAAAGCAAAAGGTAAACAATATGAAATCCTTAAAATGTAGGGTCATAATTTATTAAAAACTGCATTCCCTCAAAACGATACTTGTTTTCTATGCTGGTACAGAGTTATCAAGTTCCTAAAAAAACGTTCACAGAGAATACTACCATGTCACATGGTGGAGATTGATACACTCGACAATAAGGTGTTGCACTGTTGGTGGACACTGACAGGAAATGCAGTCTGGTTGAGAGTTCACCCTTCAGGATATGTGGACGAGTCAAGAGTGCATGCTGCATATTCGAAAGGCATATTACCACCTCATCTCAGATTTTTATTTGTAGGGATGTCAGTATCCAATGATGGGTGTTATGATCCAAAGCTTATTAGAATTTTCACCCCACATATGTTGCAAAGTATACACAAGATGTCAATTTATATATTATCTGAAATCCTGATATGCAATCTTCCATTCAGAAATGGATCAATGCATACCAGCTTTATCTGCCTTCCCCCCTTCATTTTCCTAAATACCAATTTGACTAGGCAGTCAGAGTAAAGAGAATTTTCTTCTCTTTGAAGGATTACAAGCTGTTTCTGTAAGATCTGGGATATTACCTGGGAACTTGGAATTATGCATAACCGAAGAACAAATTACTTCTCTCCATATTAACCTATTTTATATTGGATACGTCCTATAATACATCACTCAATCGTTTAGAATCAATGGAACATAAAAACAAAACAGCTTGAACTCTCCAACACAATCCCTCATTTCTGTAACAAAATCATTAAAGATGTTAATTGTTACAGCAGGTTAATGTATTTCTTTTAATATTATCTGTTGATGTCCTAATCCTACGGATGAACTTAGTCGATACCTACAACAAATATACATACCTTTCTTGCTTTGCCATTCTCTCGCACCTTGGAAACCAGATATAATACGTCATCAGCAAAATGGATATCCATAAGAGTGATCCAAAAATAATTGGAAGAATTAGACTTTCTAGATCCGTTTTTGGGCATTCTTTTTGAATGTCATTTAAGTCAACCCATGGTATGTCTCCACGACACGAGAAAAATGTAATCAATAGACATAAGGGAGTTACTAGCACGAGTGGTAAACAGAAGGACACTTGCTGCATATACCATTTGCAGGCTAAACAACTCAGGTATGAACACAATAGGGTGCTTAAAACCTGAAGTATTATGTGCTCATAAGTTCTTAGAAACTGAATTGTACTAATAAAAGTCTGCTCTGTTGTTGCCGTGCTAAGTTTTGTAGGGTCTTTCATGACTTTCTCAGGTGCAGCCTTTGTAGTGTTACCAATAAATGTAATGGTTTTGGATATCATGATATCTGTTACGTTTGTCAATACTGGTGTAGACGTTGAATTTTGCCATATGCTATGTGTGACATTCTTCGAATCTTCTAATTCCTTTGCACTGGAGGTGATCATTCCAGGGAGTCTTGCCTCAAAATCCGGCACCAGCAAAAAGGCTAGACCTATGTATACACAAACTTTAACGGGTATAAGTACGACATGTGTTGTGTCCCTTGACCTCAAAAGCTGCTTTCGATGGTAATTAACGAATATAATGGGCTTTTTGCCCTTTTTGATATCATGGTGGATAAAATTCTCCCACCATTTCACGGAAACGAGAAGTGTTGCCACTGGAATTACCCAAGGTTCCATTTCCGAATTTGGTAGGAATGAACCTCTATCAAACTTTACAAAGTACATCATAACAAACATGCCGACTTGGATACAAACAACAACAATCGACTGGGCTAGTTTTGCACAACGTTCAATAAACTTCTTTTTCTTGTAATGAATAGTTTCCAGAAACGTCAAAAGAGCAGGAATAAATGTAACGTGAAGAAGAATTATGATGCCTCTAAAATTATCAATAAAAGGAAGAGCTTTGAAGACGAGCAATCCTGTCCCTATAGCTGGTAAGGTTTCCACAATTACAACCTGCAAGAAAAGACAGACGAAAATTCAGTAATCAATGATCCATATCCTTACTTACGGAAGGTGAAATTATATTTGCTGTTGTTTTGGAGCTTTAAAGTCATTTCTCAGCACATGATAGCCTATACATAGTGGCCAGTATAACCGGTTGAGGAAAAACCATGATAAGAACCACCGACCCACGGGAGGCTACTGGCAAGCTTTCTCCCATGTCTAAATTGGACAACACCGAGACTCGAACCCACGCAAACAAAAGAGATGGCAGTGGTCGGTAAAGGCGTGTGATTTAAATCACTCGTTTATCCGGAAGATGAAAGATGTATTTTGTCCAAATTCTCTGTATCACTCTATCATATTTAAGGAACAATGCTCTTTTAACCGACTGGTATCTATTTATGATAAAAACCTAACAAAGACGTCCAAGGAAAAGTGGGGTTTTTTTCATAACTTTTTCAGGAAGATGGTCGCAGAAAAGTACCAATATGTTTGAATTGAAAATAAAACTGTATTCCGGGGTCTTCAGAGATTAATTGAACATTGAAATCCCTAAGGCACAAAATTTTACCCATTGTGTAACATTCCCCAAAATTCAGGAATTTTGATTATATGATCTTCAAATATTACGATGCAAAATGCTACAACTTTGTAGCTATGGTTTTAGTCTTTTTAAAAAGTAATGATTAAAATAAGGACGTATTTAGACAAATATTAACAATCACAAGAGAATTAACCTTTTCATATTTTACTTTGCTATGTAGCTAATACGTGAAGCTATCGGCGTAAATTCTTTTCAAATTAAGCAGTGTGTAAAGAAAATATAATTTTTAGATGCATGACTGTAGAACTTACTTGTTTGCAAAATACTTACAGCCACTAGAATTCTCTTATCCAGCCACTTCTTTTTCCCAAACAGCCACTTCAGTAAGGCCATGAGCCATGTTAGACACAGAGGCACCAAGATGCACAGCAAAACTTGGGTAGTCAATTCATTCCGTCTTTCCAGAATCTGTAATGCAAGAAATTTCCTGCTAGCCCGTATTCGTAATATTAAAATGTGCACGCACAGCACAAAGTATTTGTTTAATTCCGATTCTGAGGAATGGAGTTTATTGTTGCCAACGAGTATAAATTAATGTTTTAGGCGGAGTTGTTGCAATCTACGATGAATTTCCACGTGAAACAAATATGTACTAGGACGTATTAAAACCTCTTTAAAATATGCATACATCCAAATATGAAACATCTGTGTACTTAAAACACAATTAAATTGTGTGCCATATGGTCACAAGGATAAGAAAATAATCTTAGAATCAGCGTAAACATGTGCACCCTATTTATAAACGTGAGTGTGGCATGTATGAAGTAAAACAAAAATCCGTATTACAACCTGTATGAAAGGTATACAGAATAAAACGCGTGCGTGGCAGAGTATTACCTTATGGGATTTGGCTATCATAGAAATGATGGAGACCTTGCTCCATACGCCCGTGACCAATACACCAACAAAAAGCAAGCAGAACAGGAAAAAGCGAATGGCACGGAGACACATTTCCTCGCATCTATTGGATCCTTCGTAATCTCGCTCTGTCTGACGAAACATATCATAGGCTCTACAAGAGAAATATAAAGTCATTTCTTATTCTGTGGAAGATTTAAAGGCATTGATAAAGTGGTTCCTGCATAGTCCGCATAAACTTACGGAATAAAACATGCAATGAATCAGTATTAATTATTTGTATTTATGAAGACTAAAATCATTAAAGTATGGAGGTGAGGTCAAATAAATCAAATCATTAGAGATTAATAAATATAACCAATCATACAGGTGTAATTAGTAGTGAATAATTATTGCACTGGTAATAATATCAACTATCTGAATAATGCTACTAACTATGCAAGTGAACTCTGTACTGTTTAATCTGATTAATGCAAAAATATTTTCTATGAGCTATGCAAAATGTAGTTGTTGCACGACAAGAAAGGAGATTGTGCATATGAAACCCCTATTATTATTCAAAACGGGAAACAGTTAAATGTTACGCTCATGGATACAGCTACAGCACAAGCTTTTTTTCGTGTTGACATCTCCAAGGTTCATGCATCTTGCAATACCATAATTACTAATTCATGATTCCTCACAGTAAATGTCAATATTCCAATGACTGATCTTCTTGGCATATTCCAAATTCGTGTGCAAAAAGTAAACGAGATTTAAAACTGATATAGCATTAAAAGCATATAAAAAGATTCACTTTTTCTTCTTGAAATCTGATGTAGTTTCAGCCTTAAAGATCTTTGGTTCCTCTTCCTCGGTTTGGATTTGTTTCTTTTCTTCCAAGAATACGCTTGATTTCTTGCTCCTGATGGATGAAACATTCGAACCGTGACTAGATGGAAAATCCGATGTCCCTGTTTCCTCAGTGGAGCACTCCAATTCTACATGTGCTTTTGAGACAAATGGTGCCGAAACCTCAGACACTGTTTTCTTTGAAATGGGAGATGACTGTATTCTGTTTTTCTCCTCTTCTAGTCTTTTTTTACTTTCTGCTTCTTCTAATATCTTTCTCTGTACCTCTTCTCTTTCCTAAACAAGTAAATGAAAATAAGATAATATAGTCAGCCAAGAAACAAACTGATCAATCTCTCCTTCCCAAAGTTTACCGCAAACCAGGTATATCTAAATAATAGCTTGAGTACATTTTTACAGTGTCTCCGAGTTGTAATTGCAAAAGATTGCCAATTTTAAGACATACTATTGGAAATATTTTACTGTGTAAAACAGATCGAGTAGCCATTACACCCAATGGAGAGAAGCCCTTCCTTGGTCAGAATTTCCTCTACACTTTGGTATGATATTTAATATTGCCTGCTACCTATCAAACATCATGTCTTTCTGTCTTCCTCAACATATAGTTTCACAGTATTAACTATTACGTTTGAAAGAAGTGTTTAGCCTACCTTTTCTTATATACTTTTAAGAGTCTTCCTAACATTATTAAAATGTATCATCAGTCTATTGACCTGATATTGCACGTTATTTAGGTCGATAAACAGGATCCAAGTTAACTTTTATAAACTATCTTCATACTTCTACTTAACATTTAATAATCCCCATCCATTTAGTTTCTTACAAACAAGAGGTAGAAATGACGAACTTGCCAATTATATATTGTTTATAAGACAGTGAATTTGTTGTTGAAACTTTACCATCAACTATTGTAGACCTCTGATTTTAGGTAGAAATATGTGTCTTTGTTCACGTAAGGAAGTGTGGTTAATACTCACTTTTAGTATATTTTCTTTTATCCGCCTATCGAGTTCCTCCTCGTGATTGTACTTTAGAAACACCTGTGAAACATTGCATACATGTTATATTGATAGTATACACCAAACTGTTTTACAGTGACATATCAAAATTCACTTGATGCTTGTGTGTAGTTTAGTTTATATTCATAAAACTATTAATTTTCGGAGGAAGAACTTATGAAGTTGAACATTTCAGGATCAATTGGCATACACTTACCAGCAAGATGAACTAAATTCATGAACAATATGTCTCGATTCATAAATATTTGCAGCAGATTATCTCGTAAATAAATAAAACGCATCGTCTGAACATAAGTGAGAAAGAATTATCGATTTGTTTGGTTTTCAAATACGTCAATAACAAATATTACCTTCATTTGTTCATCTTTGTGACAAGAAAACCTGTACCTTGTTTTTATCTACGTTTTGCTTTCGAACTAGTATCATTTAAGTAAATTAAAGTCAACATGTGCCTTTCCCTGGCATTATAGTAATTTATTAAGGCAGTTTATATCTCCAGACGGTCGTGAAATTAACTTCATCTTAAGTGTCAATTCTAAATTTGTTTGTCTTACAGAAAAATTTGAAAACACCGCATTATTTAATTTTAAAATTATGACCTACCTTTCTAGGACCGGTGCGGTGTTCTGTTATTCCAGCACGGTGTAGGACATTTTCCACGATCGTCTTTGGCGCGTCTTTGCGATCAGTGGGCTCTACAAGATTTTGAAACCTAGATAGACAGAATTATTGTATATTATTTCCCTCCGACATAAGTGAATTAGTACATTTTACAAACTTTTCCGATATATTGTATAACTTATTTCAAGAGTAAGAGATATGCATAGACCTTGCAAGGGTGAGATCAGTGCATATACCATTGTTTGTATTTTACTACAAGTTCTTGTGAAATCCATTTACCTTGTTTGGATTTTATTACAAATGCGAAAGAAATGTGTTTACTCTTCTTTGGTTTCTATCGCAAAACCATGAACATTTTTTAAAGCTCAAATTCGAAACATAACGCTCGATCAAAATTTCTGAATTTTCAATCAATAATAAAGCTTAATGTTTCAAATTCGCGAATGTAATTTTGTGGAGATTTAATATTCAAACTTATAAAAGTGAATATTATTGATACTTATTATATCAACAATATTTACCTGCTGCTAAATTTTGTTACATTAAAATATATTCGCTAAAATCTCTCTCCTAGATAATGACCAAGAGGAAAAATTTTTAATCGAACGTTTATAATTTCAAGACATGTAGAAACTTGCTAGTTAATTACCTCTTAATAAAGTCTTCAAACTGATACCTCAGGGGGAAGCCATCTCGGCGCACCTTGGCGACCTCTATGACTCCGCTGCTAAGCAGCTGTCTTCTGACCAAATCTATATCAAAGCACTCGGGTCTTAGCTTCTCGTTTGGTTTGATGCATCTAACAATCAAGAATAAAATCAACTTTCACGAAGGCGAAGGCACGAGATAGAAAATTTAGAAGTGAAAGAGGAATCACGTTCCTGTAAGCGACTAAGTACTGTACCAATGGCATTTTAAAAAATATAAGCATACAAATTCCAGTGAAAATCCAACAAATGGCATGTTTATAAACTTAAGTATAATAAATGTGAAAATTGTCTTCAATTATTTTTCTATACAATACTCCTCGATTTTTATTCTGCATATATCGCGACAAAGGGAATAAACCATGCGGAACTTTTACTTGTAAAATGTATCTGTCTTTGAATCAAATGGTGTAGATGATTTTGGAAAGCAATGAATTGGCATGATAGACATTCTGGTACTTGCTTTCGATGCTCTTCATTCGTACATTCTGGTGTGTCTATTTATAAATACGTAGGAATACAAATATCATAACCAGGTAACAAGGCCGTTTTAAATTCACAAGATAATCGGTAATAACATGTCAAAATGTCCATCACAATAAATGTGAATTACAAGGACACTTACTTGACAAACCATGGTTTCATTATTCGTAGTTTCTGTTCCAGCCTAAGTAAGGATTTCTGAAAACGCAGAAAACGAGTAAATCAATTGACAGGATTTTAAAAGCGCCTAAATCGAGTAAATCAAATGATATAAATTCTTAAAAGTGCATAAATCTAGTAAAACAATTGATAGAGGATTCAAAAAAGCATAAAATAGTAAATCGACTGATAGAAGATTCTAAAAGCACATAAATCGAGTAAATCAACTGATCCACAATATAATCGTAGCTATACTGTAATGCATTGATTGATATGGTATTTTCACAAATTTTGTATTGCCATTTTACGATGATATGTGCAACTTGTCTTTTTTACTAGAGTACAAAGTGGCGTGAATAAGTCTATAAATCTTTAGTTGTCTAGATAGATATCTCAATAGTAAAGGAATAATACTAGATTTAAATTAACTGGGTTTTCGTTCATATTTTGATGGAACATCAGCGTTAAGAATGACCTTGAAACGTTTCGTCTCATAATCTTGCAATTTTCCTCTCTTCGCTTTATCCGATAAAGCGAATCTGAAATTAAAAAAAGAGACGCGTGAGTGTGTAAGTACTGAAATATCAAACAGACTTATTCTTGTCTTGTTTACAAGTGTTTTGATATATATATAT
>QKMX01348572.1:0-12404 GCA_003401595.1 Venustaconcha ellipsiformis
ATATATACATACACACACACACATCAAGTCTTTTAATGGAAGCCTTGTTTTGATAATCCCTTAGTTCATTAGCATCCACCATGTTGTTATCCAACCCTTGTCATTCAAAATTTTGCAAGTCTTTAAGAAAAAATCCAGCATAAGCATAAATATCTGTCAAGCAAAAAGATTTTCAAGATGACAACGGTCACAGCCAACTCAGTCCATTTTCACTAAGAACAACCTCAAATAAACTTTAAATTTTTATAACTTTTTCCACATAGAAGAATACTGGCAGCAATTACTTATGGACACTTGACCATCACACAATACTTTCCATTCACCAAAATAAATAAATGCCAACAGACACTTGACCATCACACAAGACTTAGCTCCACATAGTTTTTTAGTCAGTCAGAATAGAAAAAAAAACTGCTCATGTACACTAGTCCATTCCATTAGACTTACCTATACATAGTTCAGAAGTAGCAATGGCAAACATCTGCCAATGGACAATTGACCACTGCTTAAGCTCTTAAGCATTTAAGCAGCAAACATCTGTCAATGGACAATTGACCACTGCATAAGCTCATGACATTTAAGTAGCAAACAAAATACTAAATATGTGTGAAAAAGTTAAACATTGTTGTAATGACTTGAAATGCTGACCATGACAATTTCATAACTCCAAAGTGGAATAGTTTTGGATTTGGGCCAGATATGTGTACTGATGTAATGGCAATCAGAAGCAAAAAAATGCCCACTTCTGCTAATGGGGGTATGGTGATTATAAAATAAAGAAATTACTTTGTGATTACAAAGTTTATTGTAAAGAAATGAATGGAACGAGTTTCTCTACATATTCATACCACTACAGTGACTGGGATTATTGTACAGAAACCTCCATAGACTGGTACAAGAATCTTTGTTGGGCTTTAGACATACCATTTTATCATTTTCAATCACTTAAAACCCATATCATGACTTGTGCAATTCAGATAACATGATTCTAACTTAACATTCATTTGTTTTGTTGTTGATCTCAGGGCCTGCCCATTTCAATGAAGATTACATTAAATTCATCAACAAACTGAAATCCGATAACACAGTTATCTGATTGGGTGAAATTCCAGCCAATCAAATCACTGAGGATGAATTCTTGATAAAAACTTGCATGCACTTCATTAAGACCACAAACAAACTTTGAACATAAAACCTAGAATGTAAGGACATGAATCTGCCAAAAATGGTCCAGGACACTCTTTAAAAACATATTTTGAGGGAGACCTTTGTGTTCACCTGAATATACTAAAATACTCTTTAACTTGCAGTGGGTTTACAAGATCAGAGGAAAATTTTCTTAACTGAAATCAGGAAAGTCCCTTCAGCAAGTAACAAATATGTGTTTGCATTGGTACTGTATACAACAGATTATCAAGCAACTTAAAAAGGCACCAGGTTCATCAACAAGATGGTAAACAAGTTCTGACCCTTCATAATGCAGAGCCTAAAAAGAAAGGTCAACAAAGTGACATTTTTAACAGAGGGTGATCAGTGTACCCAAGAATTGTTTTACTTTCCTATTTTTACTTCAGCATTCCATTCAGACCAGCCTCTATTACCTTCATGTTATAATTTTTTCAATGCATACCATCTAGCTACAGATTTGAATATATGATACAAGGATATATTTACATGTACAGCACGATATTTGGGTATTGAGCAGTTTGAGAATAATTAGTGAATAATAACTATAATAGAAACTACACTACTATCAGCACGAAAACAGGCTACCATACAATTTTTATAGTGGGCTGGCCATATTTAACCATACACATGGTGTTGCTTGCTTGGCAATAAGAAAACCATGATAAGATGAGTGAATTATCCAATCCATCTAAAAAATTTCAGGAAATTTCTAAGCTGCAGTCAGTACATATCTCTACCTCTGTATTTATAAATGATTGTACAAAACAGATGAACCTAAATTTCATACAAACTGTTGGTCATTAATTCTCTTCAAAGTGTTACTTCCTGGAATTGACTTTGCAGTTAAAAATTCTTTATTTAGTATGGTTTCTAACATAGTTCTTTGTTGGCCAAATTCAAAATATAAAACAGTGGACAATATTTTCTAGGGTCTTAAAGACTGTAGATAAAAGGGTCCTATAACATCCCAAAAATTCAAAGCCTGTAAAAACTTGTATCATCACGTACCAAATATCTGAAACTTAATTCAAATAAGCACACACACAAGTATTGGCATACTAATCAAATCAAAATATGATATAAACATTTGTAAACATATAGACATATGTTTATCTTTAATTAACCTGGTTAATAGAAACAATGCAAAGATTATGATGCTGAAAATGATGATGGTTACTTTAATAATGAAATTAATTGATGAAAATAAAACACTTGCATATTCAGCTGATAAAAATCAGACCTTTAAAACCAAGCCATATCCTAAGATAAATAATATTTCTAGAGTGCAAAAAAGCAAGCTGGAATGATTTTGCTAAATTACCAAATCAGGAAGGATGTGCACTTTGGTCCATTAAAACTGCACAAAAGAAGTTCACACATGTACACCTACACATATTCTGTGCCCCATTTCATGCATTCAAAAAGCAACCTACTGCTGGCCTCAAATTCTGAATCATTTGTTCAAAAAAATCAACCAGTAAACGACATGGAGCCATTATAAAACATTATAATGGATTCCAAGGCTTTATGCATACAACATGACTATATGAAAACATACAGAGTGCAGTAGGAATTATAAACTTCATAAATTTATTAGGGGAATCATGTATTTCATGTGTGCTCACTTTGCTGCAGGAATGATTTAAAAATTTTCACAGCACCAACAAAACCCATTTTCTGATCACCCTGAAAGAACTTGACCATTTACTATGCAGTCATTTACAGGAAATATTGTGCACATAAACTTGTGATGTTTGGTGTTTCAACACTTCATATCAATCAAAATACAAGACTGACCCTTTGAAAGATGATGGCTGCACAATACATCTGAAACAGGAGGGCAAAATGTTTGAAAGACTGGAAAAGATCCAACAGCATACAATGGTACCAGCATATAAAAGTCCAATCAGGGACTACATTCAATTGTAAAATGGAAAAAAAATGGCCTAGGACTCCATGTCAAGTAGCATGCAAATTTTGTAACAGATAACTGCATACTGTCTCTTTATTACCACGTCCAAGAGTTGGATAAACAAGGCACTGAACTAAAAGTAAAAAACTATTCTCAAAATTAACTCATTATGTGGATGGATGGACAGACATGCAAATGAACAAAAAATGACTGCCATGCTACATTTCTGTAAAGACAGGTTCAACAAAATTAGTAATTTGAAAACTAATGTATTCAATACAAGGATTTACAACTGCAAGTCAAATGTAAAGCAATCGTCCCCAAGTCTGGTTCAAATTCTTAGTGTACTATTTAAATAAATAATACAATCAAGTTGGAAATTTTTGTTGCATTTATCCTGAAAAGGCCTTGCATGAAGTCCAATTATTCTATTTGTATAGCATAGTAATTTCCAATCCTTATTCTAGCATAAAGTTTTAAATAGAAGGAACTAACTAAAGTATAAAGACATCCTTACAGTAGTTGGAAATGGCTCTAAAGCATGGAGTTGTCCATCATAATTCTGCATACATGTAATATTCCAACAAATTATCATTACTTATTCATGAAAAAATACTGTACTCTGGTAAAATTTCATTCTTGCTGGTACATTGTAACATTATTTCTTGTTCAAGAGAATGCTATCTTCTGGTAATTATTCTTTTTCAAACATTTCCCACATCAGGGCTATTTCCGGTTAAACATACAATGGACCCAGGAAAGTTACTTTTCAGTATCAAGATGTGACCACTGATGCAGTTCAGAATTTTGGATTTTTTTCTATATGAACTCTTCAAGTAGCCACAGAAACCTGGCAGATACTTTAAAACAAGCTACCTTTCCTGGGTATGATGTATATATAAATTGAAGAGTCATCACTAAACACAAATAAAGCCAAAACAACAACTGTCAAGACAAAATATTTGTGCATCTGTACATTTGTTACACTAACACGAAAGTACTTCTAATAAGCATGTTCTTTATTTGTAAAGGAATTAGTTACATGTTTTTATCCACTGTCTCCATAAGATGTTACATTTATTTCACAATTATTTTACATTTATCTCCATACTGAGAATAGTCCCATTACATGCATAGACAGAGTACTCCCGTCCAGCCTAGAAAACCAGTAAACTTACAAAAATATGGTAGAGGTAGGAACCATATTATGTACCTACATAAATGTCAATAGCTATAATTATCTGTTAATTAAGCACAAATGATTCAGAACAAAAATACAGAAATCCCTATCATTGCTTTCAGAATTCATATAAGAATATACTGTAAAACAAAATACAAAAGGAAAGTGCTAATATTTATCCACAATGTGGTTAATAATTGTCCAACAAAGAAATTAATCACAGAACACCAGAAATTTTAGTAAAGTCACAAGTAACCAAACATTTTTCAAAAAAATAGTTTGTTCATAAATGACCTTCTAGAAATATTTTATTTTTCTTCATCAAATGTACAAAGAAAATGTAACATTTCAAAAAGATAAAGTGGAGGGAAATTTACCTATGATCTTTGCTTCGGTGTAGAAAAAAAGAAAATAGAAATCTTCATAAAGATCCTAGTCTAATTCAAGGTGAAGAAATATCAGCACTGTCATAGTCTTCCATTAACCTAGCATAAAAATACAAAATCTATTTTTCATTATCAACAGTAGTATAACAATCCACCAGTATACCACACTCATCAATTGTCCTAATTCAAATTGAAAATGTCCAAAATTGAGGAAACAATTTCAAGAGAAGATTGCAATCGTTAAAGTTGTGGCTTGAAATTGCACATCATATATTTTCCTTGAAGTTTTCTTTTTGTCATATTTAAGGCATCAGCTGCATAGCTTTCAACTCAACAGACGATGTACACTGCAATACTTATGTGCCCTGAAACAACTGAAACAAGAAATAAAAAAAATCATTACTTTTAATGAAGTCAAATAAATATTCATTACTCTTATTGGCAAACCATCTACATTTTTCTCTAACAATAATAAAATGTAAACAAACTTTTATTTACGTAACTGTAACTGACCATTTTTAATCTTTTGGTGTTTGGGCAGAGGCATGGAATTGTGTTAAAAAACAAGTTTCCAGCCCCCAGATAACAAAAATTACACCTGCTCCACTTTCAAGACAAAAAATGAATTTGATACATCATATTTGCTTTGAAATAAAATTATCTTGCAATGCAAGAAACAAAATGAAAATATGATATTAAATGGTCCATCCCTAAGAAAACCTAGGTCCAATGAAAACCCACTCGATCTTTTTATAATATTTAAGTGGATCTGCTGGACTTAATAGAAAAACTTAGTCAACAATATGTAGAAAATAGCATGAATAAATGCTATCCAGGAGTCAATATCATAACCCTTAGGGTCATACTCTATTGTTACCACTATGACTATCCTGCCTTACAAATTAGCAGGTGCCTAAGCCAAAATGTACCAAAGTCAAAACGTACCCAAATTAAAATATGACCCACATTCGCTTTAAATAATGACATAGCTTGAGTGTATTGTGTTCCTTGGCAGACACGATGGAACTATCTTATCTTATAATCTAGCTTCCAGCACATTAACAAAAATGTTTTTAAGTTAACCAGTATCGCTTGGATATATTTATGTTGTTTTCCTGTGGAGAATATTCTACCAACAGATCTGAAACATGTTTGATGACTGCTTCAAATGCATGTTTCATACAATTATTAGGGTAAGTTTTGAAAATTCCATTTTCTATTTTGCAACAGAAACGTGCACAAATATGATAACAAAAAGTTACTTTTGACTTTTAAAATAATTAAAAAAAAAAAAAATTCTACTACATCTTTATCTGCATTGTGTTCCATTTTACTATTTCATATTGTACTTAACTTTTATTGCAATTGATAATTTCCATTGTGTATTCAAGTTATACCATTCTGAATCATCAATAATACTTGGTTACTGTCATGACAACACAAAAAAAATTGCTGAAAATACCAAGAAGAGTAACACCATAAATTAAATGGATTTAGGTTGTTTTCATGCGAGTCAGCACATATTTCCAGTTCACTTGGCCATATGTGATTTGATTAATGTAATAATTGCGTTTTATAGGACTACCATGCAAACAGATGCAGGAGCACGTAATGGAAGAAAATCGTCTGCCAGTGATCATTTTATGATAATTAGCATCTCTGCAGAATATTTTGGATTTGGGTGAATTGCAGATGTTGAATTTTTCAAGATAACCTGATCTGATAATCTAATAGTTTGTAGGAAAACAGGGATTTTAATGCAACTAAATATTTTATAATACTTCTTAAAATCATCAGTAATTAACAAAAAGATGTAAAGTACTACGGAGATTTAAGCTGGTATGACTAAAATAAACAATGGACAAATGGAACAAAATGGAAAGAAAAAAATGGAATGCAATGCAAATAAAGACGCTATTGAAGCAGTCATAAATCATGGCTCAGATCAGCTAGTAGAATTTTCTCCATGGGAAAACAACAAATATATTAAAACAATACATCTAAATTTAAACATGTATGTCTTAATGCATATCAGAGCTAGAAAATAAGTTGATATTTTCATTGCATCTGTTGATTTCAATTGCTCGCTCATCACAATCATATGAAATAATACACTAAAATTATGTCATTATTCAAAGCAAGTATGGGTCGTGTTTTAATTTAGACTAATTCAGGCTGACTTACAAAGAGCATGGGAGAAGCCATTCTAGTTAGCTGCATGTACAATTTCAACAAGCACAATATCCAAAGAAATTTCAGCCATAATACACGAAAGAAAAAGATGTAATATGGCAATATTTTCTCCATTGTCAATATTATAATGCAAACAACTTCACAGAGGGATTATTACTGTGTGATCAAATTAGGTTGTATAGCTGAAACACTTAAGTCACAAGCATCAAATCAGTCCAATAATTCTCATATGGTTTATCACCTCCAAAGAACAAGTAGCCAAGTCCCACACAAGCCCAACCCTACTCACCCCATCTATGAAAAGTGAGCTATTGGAAAAACGCACATTGCATATCTCAACATACCACCAATATTGTTTTGAAAGACGGGAACACGAAACTTGACAATTATTTTTGAGATGTCACTAATAAAGTTTACACTTTGAACAAGGATGGAAATGGTTCCTGGAGGTCAAAGTGTAAAATGTTTGAATATTCTTCTAACACTATTTTATGAAAGGAAATCTGCTTCATCATAAATGTTTCGTTAATTTCATTACAAATGAATAAAAAGAAACATGTTCGTTAGATTTTTCTTTTACTAATGCAAGTTTTTAATTTAAGTTGGCTTTACTCATGTATTCTTAGACATTTAACTTCTGCATAGTTAGGGTCATTGAGCACACATTACTGCCACAATGCATACAGCAAAAATAAGCATAAGTAGCTTATTTCCATCCATATGATCAATGTTAATGCAACATTTTGTTAAATACGTAGTATATAATATGAAAATAACAAAAAACAAAAAATTTAAACTCAAGTTTTAAGGTTTTGACTTGGAAAGAAAAATAATTTCCTGTTTTCCTCCTGGCTATCCCCCAAGCCATTTAAGAAAGATCTTTTAGGTCATTTTCACTTTCTTGAGGTAAATAGGTATTAAATTCTTTTTTAAAAATAGATTTTGTACTTCATGAACTGCACTTTCAGAAACTGGTATTGTCTAGTTGGGCAAAATTTGTTTTCCCTATTTCAATAACTGCTAATGATAGTATAATTTACACTACCTGCTACTCTGAAGTACATAATATCTGTTGAGCCACCCTAAACAAATAAACTACGAGCTAAGTCATGGTTGATTTAGAAAAAAAAAAAGATTTATGTACAAGCTATTCTTGAAATTATAGTATTATCACCAAATTAGTTTTTACAAAAAACTATAATAAAAATAAACTCGATCATACTTTTTCAGAATATTATGAATTTCTCTACTGACTACATACCCACCCTATGATTGATTGTACAGTGAATGCTATCTTATAAGAGATGCATGTTATCTTCCGTTTTGATTAACATTCTAGGTGATATTAAAAATGTATATCCTTTTCACAATAGGTTGATGAAATCATAAAATAATAATAATAATAATAAAAAAATTATGTACTTGTTAAAATAATGGTGTACTTCTTAAAGTTCTTGCTATACCATCTACCTACAGTGTTACTGTATCCTTTTTCATTTATGCAGCAATGTAACATTGATATGGATATTTGTCTAGAAACTATTTGTACATGAGTGTGTATGTGAATATATTTGTTATATGTACATAACAGAGGGTCTCAAGATGCATTAGTTCTCATTTGTAACTGAGTCACCCTCTGAAATGTCTATTTTTATTATTTTTTTCTTTCTCAATTGGCTGTACACTGAGCACAGTATAAGTTTAAACTATTTATAAATACATCTACAGTGTAAGTGACCTCTTTTCACATCTAGTCAAACCAGTCAACGAAGACCATCCATGTGGAAAGGCAAAACTGGACATGGGTGACCTTTGAATACATAACCTATCAAAATTATTTTTTCTTTATCAAACAGAATGTACCAACTATCACTATTTTAATTATTATTATATTCTCGTAATTGCTATATGTGTACTATTCTGCAAAATCACACAATATGGTCATCTGCTGGGTTTTCTGAAACATATGACACACACAAGATAAACATATGACACACACTAGATAAACATATGACACACACAAGATAAACATATGAAACACACAAGATAAACATATCCTGCTCACTTTGATCCATCCTGTAAATAAAATCAACACTGACAACTTAAAATAATCGCTAATCTTTGGATGTTTTACGCATCAAAACAAAATAATATTTTTCTAACTAATTGAAAGCTTAGATATACTGTAAAACAGAAGCATCTCTTTGGTCAGCCAGCTTGGGTTAAGTTTCACTTGCAGACAACTACACGCTACTATTCTTAACATTTCCTTTATCATACATGAATAATGGAAAAGCAGGTTTTTAAAAGTTGAAACTATATCTAGGTTTCAACTTGCATGAAAAGGTTAAAAACAGGTAAAAATGCACCAACTGCATTTCTTTATTTTTCAGGTTCTTCAGTAAGTTACTGCATCTTAACCCGATAGAAAAAATAAAAATCTTGTATACAAAGCTGGAATAAAAAAGGACAAATTAAATCAAACGTCATTTTCTCCCCAACCATGCAGGAGAACAGACTTTTGGCTAATTATATTTGATTGTTTTCATAGCCCCGGCAGACCTTTTACCTGTATTTATTCTGTTTTAAATCTTGTTTTTATACTGAACCAGAAATACCATTTAACTTTATTTTATGAAGGTCACTCCAATCAGGTCCACTGAACTCTTGCTGACCTGCATGGTGCAACCATGCATATCACTAGTGAGGGATACCTGATACAATCAACTCTATACCTTCCAAATGGTAACTGGAAATAAATTTGGCAATCAAGGTAGAATACTGGGTAGTAGTCAATAATCTTGGCAATCAAGACAGAATACTGTGTAAATAATTTTGGCAATCAAGGTAGAATACTGGGTAGTAGTCAATCTTGGCAATCAAGACAGAATTCTGGGTAAATAATCTTTGCAATCAAGACAAAATACTGTGTAAATAATCTTTGCAATCAAGACAATACTGTGTAAATAATCTTTGCAATCAAGACAGAATACTGGGCAAATAATCTTTGCAATCAAGATAGAATACTGGGTAAATAATCTTTGCAATGTGTGAAAGATGACTACAAAAACTGAAACTTTATCCTACTGCAGAATGAAACAAATACTAGTATAATCTAAGCCTGATTCAGCTATGCTGCCTAAGTGTAACATCTGTGACCTGTTGGCTCTGCCCAGTTTATACTGATTTTGCATTAGGGCAGATGAGGTGTAAACATTAGTCTAGCAAATGTCCATCATTAAGTCAATTTATTATGGACAGCATAGAAAATTATGCAGGAGGCAAACAAAGGGTTATTATGACTTGTGCTCCCGCTGAAATCAACTTGTGCTATAAATATGAATAGTTATGTGTGTAGTGATTTGGATTTTTAATGTAGCTTTTAACAAATTTTTAGCCACATCGCTATGATATCTGTTTATAGTGTTGTCTATCAATCGTATCCCACCCAGTCACATTATTCAGGCCATCGCTCAAACCACATTGTAAGAAATGGATACAATTCTAAATTCATACATCAAAACCTAACGGTATATGTCAATTGAGAACACTGATACAGCCTGATATGAAGGAAAATACAAGGACAAAAAATAGGTACCAGTAACCCATTTGACACGGTTAAGCTATTATAGCTTTGGCACTTATATTCAAATGTATGAACCATGCAAAAACTTGTAGCAAAACTAACCCACTCCCAAATATATGATGGGACTCTACAACGAAAGATACACATGTACATATAATTTTACAGCATATCAGCACATTACAGGTTATATGATGCCAACTACAGATCAAGTTTTACAGTTTTTCAAACTTGACCTATAGTCAGAATCATTCTGAATTCACATGCAAATCTAGAAGAAAAAAATTCTAAATAAAAGCACAAGCAGACAAAATACAAAATGTAAAGATGTTCAATTCTATAATATGTAAATGATATAAAAGATTAAAGTAACACAGTCTGCTTTGTATTAAATATTAAGTGTTATCTAATGGAGCGATAATATCAATACACAATGTCTTGCATCCCTCTACCAGGTTCTTTTAAAAAAATGCTCCATGAATAGTGTTGTAATTGACAAAAACTGACCATAAAAAATGGACACCCAGGTTCTGACAAGTGCAATTAGTCAATATAATACAGCCCCTAGACATTTTATTTTACAGCTAAGGTACAAGCAATAATGACATCATATAAACTTTAACAAACAATTCAAATTCACACATTACAGACTTCAAAAGAAGGCAAACCAACCAATAGAACACTTACATGGCTAATACCCAGAGCTTTTCAAGTAATCTGCTATTTTTCCTACTGCTGCAGTTACTCTTCCTGGTTGATCTTCTGGTCCGTAAAATCCAAAGACCAATGCTGGAAAAAGTAGACATCTATTACTGCAAAGTCGTATATATTTACAATGGATTCAATTTTGAAGATTTCATTAGTAAAAATCCAATATAAAAAACAGTATTGTGTATGCTAAAGTAAACAGTCAAATTCAACAAAAGCTTGTTCACATAAATATGTAAGGTACTGTGGTGCACATCTCCCAATTTCAAAATTCTTTTCTGTAATTACTTAATTGTTCAGGGTTCAAGTAATAGCTATTAGAAAATTTCAATATAAATTCCAGATATATTTAAGAATTATCTTAAAGGTGAGCCAAAAAAATCCATGAACTGATTGTCATACACTTTTAGAAACAAAGGTTTATTAATCTAGCATTGCATGTTTTACTGTCCAGTGAATAAAAATACCAGATTTGTCATTCCAACATCATCTCCTAAACAACTCCTGTCATTACTAATTATTAACTAGTAACTTATATCTTCTTTTTGAACCTTTTCATACCTCCCTTTATTTTCAGTCAAATAATTGATTCCAGTTTTATTGACACATTTATGTTCTTTTCTTAAGAAATTTGTTTTGAAAACTTTCAAACCCAAAATATATGCACATAACAGAACAAGCCCATGTATTTTCAAGAGTCATACATTTTATCAAAGTGAATTACAACAATTTTTTTTGTTACCTTAGTTTATCTGGGTAACTTAAAATAAAACAAGAATATTTAACTCGCAAAGTAGCACACTAAGGAATCTAAGGCAAAATAAAATTCTTGCTAGTGGCAGCCCTGCTTTCAGGACCTCTAGTCACACAATGACCTTAGATTCAGTTTCTGCATACTGGAATCCTGGAAAAATTTAGTACTGGACATTTTGAAACCAAACAGAGAATCATTACAGTTTCTCCTTTGCCTTGGAAATCTAAAAGAGCTCCCCCTTGATAACTCACAAACCCACTTGTATGGTGTTAAAGAATGAATCCTAGTTTTTAAAAACCAGAAAATACACAAAAAATTATCCCTATTGGTGAAACTTTTAAGAAAATCACTATCAAAATTAGTAAATAAAATTCTGATATATCTCTCATGAAAACAGATGAGTACCTGGAAATTTCAATCAACATGAAATTAACAACTTTTAATATGAAGTCATATAATCTGTTGTTGTTGTTGTTGGGCTTAACGCCATTGTTCAGCAC
>QKMX01348578.1:0-14245 GCA_003401595.1 Venustaconcha ellipsiformis
TGTATAGCCTATCTTGTGCTGAAAATGGCGTTAATCCCTATAAGAACAACAACAACAACAACAAATTAAACAGGTTATCCATAAACCGTTTTCAGTAACGCTCTGGGTATTATCCAATATATCAATGGGTTTCGATCCAGAACCCGACTGGCTCATATAATAGAAGGCAAATGTTTACGATATGTAATTGTCATGACGTTAACATAATAAAATGTACAGGACCTCATTTGGTTACCTGTAGTTGCCACAATGTTAACATAATAAAATGTACAGGATGTCATTTGTATACATGTAGTTACCATGACGTTAACACAATAAAATGTACAGGACCTCATTTGGTTACATGTAGTTGCCACGACGTTAACACAGTAAAATGTACAGGACCTCATTTGGTTACATGTAGTTGTCATGACATTGATACAATCAGATGTACAGGATCTCACTTGATTACATGTAGTTGTCATGATGTGAACACGATAAAATGTACATGACTTCATCTGGTTACATGCGTTATTTTATAAAAATGTCAAAGAATTTGAAAGCCTAAATACAAACTGTCCCTGATAAAATGACTTCTACACAAAACTTAATTGGACAATTAAAGTAAAGAAAATATCCAAAATACACGTGTTGTGGGTCCAAATAACAAAGTTTAACAACTTTGGTCAATTCAAATTTTGTGGGGACTCACTCTGGTAGAACCTTGGGTGAATCGTCTTTCCTTAGTGACTAAGGACATGGAGTAAAGAGATTTTAGATTTAAGGATTTTACCTTTTCTAATAAAGAATTTACAACACGCGAGTGTTATAACGAAAATACGATAAGAGTGGTATGAAACGCATGTGAGCAACTGCATCTGTGTAAATACATAAAATACCACGTGGTTCGAAACTGATTTCTTTGTGGTTCAAAACAGTCTAGAGACCACTGCTTGAGCAAAGTAATTTCAGCTCTAGTAAGAAGGGTGTCGCTGTGAATAAAAGCTTACATTAAATCATACAAGATTCTTTCGATCAAAAAGGACATTCTTTACGAGAACAAAGATAAAGGGTGGAGGTAGAAAAGTCCCCATAACGACAGTAGTATTATGTAAACACCAATCCCCATATTGTCAATATCATCATACAAGTAGCAAAGTCCCTCATATAGTCAATATCTTGATGGAGGTAGCGTAGTCCCCATATTGCCAATATCACGATACAAGTCCCCCATATTGGCAAAGCATTGATAGAGGTAGTAAAGTCCCTATATTGTCAAGGCAATGATAGAAGCAACAAAGCCCTTATATTGCCAAGGCATTGATGGAGGTAGTAGAGTCCCCATATTGCCAATAGCATGATACAAGTAGCCAAGTTCCTATATTTCCAGCTTGACAATGTAATTATGCATATTCAGGTCCATTTTTTTTACAATTTATATAGAATTTGTCGTAAAGAGGGTTGTGTTTTAATACCTGATGAACTGAACCACGAGAATCAGACAAAAAAGTGTGTACTTGTTTTTTTTTTTTTAAAATGTTTTAAATACTTTACAGACGTATTGTAGTGCATGTCTGGACGTTGATTATGTAAAATTATACACGCAAAAACACTTTAGTTTACCTGGTACACGTATTATTATATTGGGCAAGTAAAACTGATTTTGAATTTAGCAATTATTCTGAGAAAATTACCTAAATCCCTCTAAAATCAAATGTCGTTGCAAATATTGGAACTGACTTAAGGCATCATTCGTGCCATTTTTCAATGAGAAAATGCCTGCAGGTTTACACGATTTTGGTGGCATGTTGTACTTGTGTTAAGCACCTTTTTATGACTGATCACATCTGAGTAATGTAACTATCACTATGTCTGCTTTAAATTAAATTTCCTGTGAACTTTTGAACATTCGTTTATGTACTTGGATACTTAGTTAAAAGAATTAATTTCCCAAGTTTCCTTAGTTAATAGATTTAATTTCCTAAGTCAGAAGATAGAGAGTTAACTAAATATAATCAAAAGCATACCCCACCTCCTTTCTTTTTCTTTTTGGATGGAGGGAGGGTCTAGCGTACTTTATATTTAACCGAGAAAAAAAAACATGCCCATATGGAAAGTTTACAAAATTAAAATTGAGGTTGAATCTTGGGTGAATACGGACATACTAAACAATGGACAAGCACATTGACGGTAGTGATTCCTTTTGGTCAAGGTGGGAATGAGAATAAGAATATAAGAATTGTATTTAAAAATATGCACACATGGTAAAGACATTAACAAATATATTTCATCAGATTATGCCCGTTAAGAATGGAACGCGCACAGTATGCAGAAGCGACCAATCAGGGCAAAGTGTAGCAGACGACAATACTTCCCACGTGTCTGATGCCTTCTCTTATTGCTACGCTCCGAGTCATCTGGTTATCATTCAAGATTATGGAATTATCTACTTCCTCTGATGCCAATGCACACATGACTCTTATTTAAAAAAAAAATATTACCTACATAATGACCCACCAACATTAATTCGCTTCAGATTTAATAAAATATTGTCATGTAGATGGGAGTGGGACGGTCGTGGTATTTGGGAGAGTTTTCAGCAAGAAAGAGAAAAAGTCATATGTATTTTGAAAAAATAGTCACTTGTGACCTCTTTATTTCATCATCAAATCTTGAAAATACCAATTGTAATAATATAATAATGGTAGTAACAGTTATGTACAATGTCGCATCTTTCTATAAATACACAAAATATGTACACCGCATGACAACATCACAGGCTTAGTACGAAACTAGCTAGCATGATTCTATGTCAATGACTGATGTTACTAGGTAACCGAAAAGGGTCAAAGGTCACATCATCCGGGCTTGAGCGGCCAATGATTATCTGTCTAAACAAGTATCATGCAAATATTTGAAATGCGAACCAAGACTAAACAGAAGTAGATTGGCATGGTCATTCCATGCTTAAGAAATTTGATCTGGAATCTGACTTTTGACCTTTGTCGATATCTTTAAAGTTGTGCATGTGCCTGAGTGATTTGACAGAGAGATGTGAATGGGTGGGTAGATGAAAAATGTGTGAATGTGGAAAATGGACAACAATTTTCGCATGGACAAATGATACAACATTCATAAAAATTTTATGGACGATATTTTATGGGCTAGGCCCCGTGTACCGTTTTCACTCCAAGTCATCCACGTTGACGTCTAGCAGTATCACATGTAATAGTTCAACAAATGTAACCAGTCTTTTCATCCGATCTGCTTTTTTAATTTAAAAATCACTTCTGATTGGTGATTCTTCCCCAAAAAATATGCAGATGATAAATGAATGCGACTTGACCAGTCATTAAAAGAGCGCCTTTTGATTCTACGTTGTTGCTATGACAGCTATACGTCGACGTGTACACCGTAGTGAATGGTATTACAATGGAATGATGGGACGAAGCACTTTTTCTGGTTTCTCCCTTAACTCTAATTTAATGTGCCGTAACAGTTGTTATGTCAATACTTTTGGATGTATACTAGTTTGTTCTATAAAAATAATACGTTTCCAGGCTATTATCTTTCTCCTTGTTTAAGTCAGGAATTTTCAGAAAGGTGATAAACGTTTACAAGAAAAACTTTCAAACTGTACGTTTGAAGAGCTTAGAAACAAGTTCTAAATAGATGTCTGTTTTCATTTATTTTATCCCGTTTTTTGTAAGACTTAATTTAGCCTCCAACCACCATGCGAACAACAAAATTAACCGGTTACCACATGGTTAAGACAAGATCTTACAACAATCGTCTCAATATATGCGACTGCTGACATGCAACCTGTAAAAAAACACTGCATAAATATTTCTTATCGAAATAAACAAAATTACTCCTTAAATATATTTCTAAATTCAACAAATCTATATTTCAACAATAACCAATCAATAGAAAGCTTAAAATCTTTGGGTATCTCTTAGTAAAATCGCAACAATGATTTTATTAGCCAATCACGTTTCTCGAGACAAAAAAAACAAAACGATAGCTAATAGGATGAATCCATACAAGATAGCTTTGAAAGTAATTATCTATTGATAAAAGGGTAATCGTCAAGGACAAGTTGATCCTCTTTGTAAATGGAATAGTTTTTGTCCTAGTTGTGCGCAGGCATTATCAATATTACAGAGACATGTAATTCAACCATTAATTCAAACTCGCACTTTTTTAATGAATAGCCAAAAATTGATATGTAAATAATATTTCAACAGTATTTGATATCAATCATTCAATAATAAGCATCAAGGCAGATTTTGTTCCAGCTAATGGACAATCTATCTACAAACGCATACCATAAAATGTAGAATTCAAAAGTAGAAAATGGAGCGTTACAAAATTTTGATACAAAAACATTGCCCTATAAGTCAAGAAAATTTAAAAATACTGAAAAATAATTACATTTAAAAATCTCGATACGCATTCAGTGCAGCATACAAACAACGGGGTTCAAAGGTCACGGGTCACACGGTACAGCATCATTAACAGCGTGTCGTGTAAAATTTACACCAAGACAACCTGACTGCGCAAACGTTTATGTACACAACTTCTGTACAAACTAGATCCTCGTCAAAAATACAAAGATTTGCGGCTGTAGCACGTCAAATTACATGGAAGTGACTATAATCATCAAAACATTTGCACCACTTGGATCGTATTTAGTACAACTTTCTGAGAAAACAAAAATCCCCCCCCACACACACACACACAAAAAAAGAAAAAACAAACCCAACAACAGCCCCAGAAGAAGAGCAAACATAGCTGGTCCATTGTTGAAAAGAAAAGTCGGATATGCCGCTTTGTCTGGCGATTCAAGAAACCGGAGTGAAAATAAACGGCCCAAGAAATATGCTTGTGCGTGAGATGGGATAAATTTACCTTGACTGCATTGGTTTAATCATCTTAAGGCATTATATTCCAAGAAAAATCGTATAGTACGTTGAAGACAACCACGTAAATTGAGTTTATAAGGAAACTATGTTGGCTGCTTTCCAATAAATGTTTTTGGCTGGGTTTTTTTTTTTGTTGTATAAACTGCCATTTGAGGTAGCTTTGTCAAACGACGTGAAACAGCCCAAATCTATTTAGGAACTACCAATTTTTTTTTTTATCACAACCTAAAATTGTATTCCACAACTGTATAAAGTCGGCAGTAAAGTCACCAAACGCGTTTAGTTATTCCCAAAGAATTAACTGAAAGTTATTGGAACATTTATTAAAAGAGAAACTGAAATGAATATGCTATAAGTTAGATTTTTCTAGTAAAAAAACATCCTAAAAACACGTAACAATTACGTCACTATTCAAGTAAGTTCAGCAAAATTTAACAATGGCATTGCGAACGAGTCTGGATAACAGTGAGGGGTACGTCTAAAAAACAAAGCTACCTCTACTGGCAGATGTCGGGAATATCAGAACCGCTTAATCATTTTTTTGTGAAATACTGTCCAAGTTGTACACGATCAAACATAGCAAAATTTTACGCTGAATATAGGTCTTGAACATTACTGCAATACACCAAACATTGGCAATATTAAAAAGTGTATTTACTATCAAGCAAGATCCGTCTAATGATTATTTGCATACTTATCCTCCACTAGTCATCCGTCGACATTCTCTCCAAAAAAAGGGAAAGACTTAGTAGACCAAACATTTGAAATAAAAAGGCGCGAGTTTATGGCTTCCCCATCAGTCACATGACGTATACTTTAACAGTCCTAATCTATTTTGGAATGACCAAATCTCCAAAATTGAAAACTTTATTCCACAATGGTGTCAAAACTGCATTAAAGTCGCCAACTGCGTGTAGTTCTGGCCACCGATTTATTAACTGAAATTTCCTAAGTCGCCAACTGCGTGTAGTTCTTGCCACCGATTTATCAACTGAAATTTCCTAACATTTTTTTTAAAAGAGAAACTGAATGAATGTGCTAAAAGTTTTTAGATAAGCTATGGTATCGCAATTAATATTAAATTTTGTATATGAGCGCAATAAATATAACCCAAGTTCCCAAACTTCTCAATGAAGTATGCGCTGGAAAATTGGACGAGCAGTTACGTCTTTTTATTTTCTCGAATCAACGAGAATTTAAAAGCAGTTGTTCACTACTTAAGCAGGACATTTCATGATAAAACTTTCACTAGCTCTTTGGTAAAGCGTCGGATTCATAATGTAAAGGTCACAGGTTCGATATCCAGCAAGGCCACCCCGGGTCTGCTGGCTCTGTGCGTACATAGGAAAGGTCAATAATATGTTAAAAGTGACGTGAAAACCACAACCTTAAACAACATTGAATCCGAAAGAAGAAAAGACAAGCACTTTGTTTTAGTTATGAACCAGATAAAAAAACCAATCTCCTCAATTACTTTGCAAAGAAACAGTCACAGTCGCGCATATGCGCTGGGACGCTTAATTCTTGATACTAGACCAAAACAAGTTTGTAATTTTTGCATGTCTAAACATTTGGGCACGAAAACAGCTCTTAGAAAGAATGTATATGGTATATCAGCAAATACAAACACAAACATGCACACACCATCCGCAAAAAGGCTATCCCAACGGAGCTATAAATATGACCTTCGAAGTTAAAATTTAGCATAGTTGTATGAAAATAAAAGATGTTTATTTTCATTACAAACTCTATACATACTTTCACCTTCCTTGCTTGTGACTAGAATTCATATTTTTAAAGCATTTTGTACAAATATGGCTCTGGCTGTATTGTCGAGCACCTGGTCCCGCTTTCGTAAACCTTCTCAACGTTCAGTAAAACTTTGCGCTGTTAAAGCATTCTGATTTTTTGTAAACTACGAAAGAAATTGATTTTAACCCATACTTAGAAAGCAGCTTGGCTCGGTACATTTGGCTTAACATTCATGCAGTTATCTTAAAAATCATTTATATTGGAACAAAATTCCGAGTTTAATACGTACTCATGTTGAGAATTTTTATGCAAGTGGGACCTGGTCTTGGACTCAGATACACAAATCTGTATACGTTGATAAAAGGAATTTTTTTTTCTTCAGTTTTTCCCACCATCGGGTATATGCAGTGATTCTTTTATACACGTACATGTCGAGTCAAAATAATTGAGATTTGCAATAAAGCAAAACAAGTATTGTTTTCTGCTCGTGCAAATGTATACAACAAAATTATGTTGTTTAGTCTCTTGCACAAAACAAATGGAATATAAACAAATCCTTGACATACGTCGTACGTATTCCGAGTCGGACTAAGAATATGAGACGTGTTCAAATATATTAGCACATTAATTAATAAAGAATAAAAAGAATGATATTGGCCAATGCGAATTGACCTCACATTTATCGAATGTTAGAACTCTCCACTGATTGGTTATCACCATGCTGACACGTCATTTGGATAACTGCTGATGTTTTCAAAGTCGAGCATTATTCCTTGCTCAACAATGCCATGAGTGATCCTTGGCTTCAAGCCCCTGATTATTCATCACATCGACATACACACTTTGTAATAATTCATGAAAAGACAGCATTCCAATACTATGGGTAAGGTATAACTTTTGCCAGTTTTAAAACCTCTTTGGAATTGTTGTCACTTATTGCAGCTCCCAGATTCACAAAGGCACTTATTCAAAATAAATTATGTAATATTTTCATTATGATACAGATTTTTCCTCATTAAGTCATAATAAATAAGATCTATTGCAGGTTTCCTTTCTTTTTCATGGAGAGAAACGATAGGCTGTTATACTTCCGTTGCTAGCACACCCGCGCCAAAATAATGACTGTTCCTATGAGTTTGTTCTTCCGAAATTAATTTGGAATTTCTATTAATATTGCTGGGTTTTCCAATAAAATGAATTCCGGGGTCGCAATCCCTGCAAAGGAAACAATATAATTATAGAGATCAACAGAAAACGAAACTGCTAATAATTATTCTTAAGAAAAAATAACTTATTGTAGTGAAGAAAACAAGATACAATTAACTGAAAAAAACTGTTGAAGCGTCGATATAAAGAAGGAAAACACCTTAATTACAAATCTTGCATGGCACTGATGGACGGAAGGTCAGTGCCAAACGTTTACATTGGCAAACAATTTTTTCAATAAAAAGATCACTTTATCTTGAAGAACAATTGTCAAGTGTCATCATTGTCATGATATTTTCATTGTTAAACCTGCTCTGGCTAAGACTGACAGCTCAATTTAGCGTCCGTGTGCGTATCCGTCTGCAACTCCGTCCACAAGCTAAATATGGGTCAATTGTACAGTTTTAGATTACGCTCTACGTTAGTTCTTCACTTTGTACGTAAATAAAAGCACAATAAAAAGGAACTCTGGTCACATGTATTGATCATACTACCATGAAAACTATTTTACTTTTCAATCCTTGACTACCTTCATATCCTTGTAAGCTTGGGGTCAAATAATGAATTCTGTGATCCATACGAACGATGTAAATATTTACACAAAGTGAAAACTTCATGAATGCACAAGTGATTTGCCTCGAATGATGAATTTTAAAAGGCTGCTGTGGCGGACAATAGATCATGCACAAGCAAAATTCAATTATACTGCATTGTCTCGTACGTTACCGAGTGATCTGAGATTATGTGCTGCATAATAAACGCCACCCTACAAACTTTGTGCATTAAGATACACAATACATATAATGCCTGCTGTACAAGTTGTTACCGTGACAGTTGATGTTTAAAAATCAGCAAGAACGGCCGTTTCCACCGATTCAACATTTTGATTTTCGGAAAACTTACATAATCGACAAAACTCCTGTATCATACAGCTGCCGAGAAGTAGAATAATTGCACTTTCATCATAATCGACAATTACAAAACTGTTTGACACTACTTGACTCTAAACCATCCTTACTACTTCTCTAATAGTTATAAAGGAAAGGAAATTCAATAAAAGTCGAGAAAAAGGTTACTTACCGGACATCTAAACTGGCAGGATCTACTGATAAGTGTTCCTTATCGAGTCTTTTGGTACGTTTTTCATATTCTCTAGATGAGATCCTCTCATGAAAGTCTTTAATATTTGAATGTTTGTTATTAAGTTTGTCACAATAAATTTTAGACGTTGGTCTAATACTGGGAGATTTTGAAGTCTTTGTATTAGAGTCTTGTGTTTCATTTGTCACTTTCAACTTTGAACTATTTGGAGTAATAAAAATGTTTGTTTCTTTATTATTCTTTGCATTCCTGAGGTTTTCCGTCTCCTCCAGTGACCGTCGTCTCCTACATAAGAAAATTGTAACTACTACAATAATGACTAATAAAGGAAGTCCTGCTCCCAGGCACACGATGAGAAGCAGATGAGAAGTCGTCAGTTCCCCTGAAACAGGATTGTTTTGTTGCTGCTGATAACTCGATACATTTAAATTAAGATGGTACTTTGTTGTCGGCTTGTCCATGGTTTTCTCTGTCGTGGAGCGCTCCAGTAATCTTGTGACAGTCACCTGAGGGTTTTCCGACGTCCGAAATTGGCAATTTTTGCCACTGAACCCTTGTTTGCAAGTACACCGATAATCACTTACAAGATCAACACATCTTCCATCATTCGTACATGGATTTGGATTGCAGTCGTTTATATTTATGCTGCAATCCTTCCCTGAAAATCCGGATCTACAGTTACAAGTGAAATCATTGACCAGATCCTTACAAGTGCCTCCATTTGCACATGGCCGAAGTTCGCAATCGTCCACATTTATTTCACACAAGCTGCCAACAAACCCAGCAACACATCGACACTCGAAGTCGTTGACTCTGTCCATGCACAAGCCCCCGTTCTGGCAAGGGTTGTGCGAGCAGTCGTTGACGTTTTCCTCACATCTTCGGCCACTATAGCCGGCTGAACACACACAACGGAAGCCGTTCAACTCATCAACGCATCGGCCACCTGTTGGTAGAAGATAATATATTAACAATGAAAGGACTATTATAATTTACACTTTTTCAATTTACAATTTATGAATAACAAGTTTGTTGTCAGAATATTAATCCGTCATCAATAAGACAATTTGGGATCGGTCACAACTTATTATGAATGACAAGTTCTGAGGTGATCTTCGATGTCTTCGAAATTGAGAATATTCGTCATCAATATATTAATATGCAATTAAAACGTTTGAAAAATATGACAATTGTAAACTGCATTAGGGACCCATATGTATCTACTAAAACACTCATTATCTACAATCAGCACTTCTCAGTTGGAGTGGAATGCATTGATATAAACGAACATTGAAATAAACCGATATAACGAACACTACAGGAATACACTGACAAACCGATATAAACGAACAGTTTAAGCAAGAAGCCAATTCTCGTTCAGCCAATTCTTGTTCAGCCAAACGTAGTTACGTATCCTTTTGGGAATTAATTTTTTTTATTTATTTAAAACTCCAACAGCAGCAAGATAATTTAAATATAAATCCGGTTCAACATCAAACCGGGGAATACATTCCAATTCTAAATAGAGAATTCGCCATTTTTGGGGTCTTTTTTAACAAAAAGAAGTTTTCTTTGAGAAGCCTCTCAAAGTTATACTTAGTTACCATATCTCTTTGATTATTTTACCATTCACTAACAAGCAATTCTTTTTTTTTTTTAAATCAACAAACGGATGTTTTCTTCCTCGATAATATTACGCAAAACCGCAATTACCATGTACACCATCTTCTATGGGACTGGAGCAGTACGGACGCGTTATTCAATCACTGGGACACGATTACAATTTCTGCTTTAGCAAGAAAGCCACCAATATTTTGAATAAAATTTTCCCCAACAACTTCTAAAGTGTTCATCTATAACAGTCGTTAAAAAAAATTTTATGGAAAAAATTACAAATTCACGAGAGATCGATCGACTGTTAAACACCTACTGTAAGTGGGTATGGAGGACGTTTCAGATACTTTTTGTAGAACGAGGATCTTAAAAGCTATTGATTTTACGCCGATCAGCTCTGAGCGAAATGAAGAAATTGAGTGACAAAGGTGCAAATGAGACTACTTTCTAATGAATTATTTAAAAACATTTCATGGCATCTGGTAATACTAAAACGATTTTTCGACTCTATACATCTGCATCATGTTCTGATAAGGATATACATCCGTAAAAATCTAATAACTTGTTTTTTGTTTGTGTAATGCTAAATACTTATATCCATAACGCTGAATATCAATAGTTTTTCTTGTGATAATGATTCATTTCTTCAAAATGTCATACAACTATGCCTGTTGTGGGGAAATATCAAATGAAATGGGTAAGGGAAAAAAACTTTTGAAACATGTCGGAAAGGGAAAAAACATTGAATGAAATGGGAAGGGGGGAAAACATTGAATGAAATGGGGAAAGGGAAAAAAATTTTGAATGAAATGGGATGGGGGAAAACATTTAATGACATAGGCAAGGGGAAAAACATTGAATGAAATGGGGAAGGGGGGAAACATTACTGAATGAAATTGGGAAAAGAAAAAAACATTGAATGAAAAATGGGAAGGGGAAAACATTGAAATGGAAAGGAAAAAATATTACTGAATGACATGGGGCAGGGGAAAAACAGTATTAAATGAAATGGGAAGGGAAAAAAACATTAAATGAAGCGGAAAACAAATGCATACTAATAATGTGTAAAATGAAATGCTGAAAACCAAAACATTCTTACCGTGTAGACATGGGTTAGGGTCACATTCATTAATTTCCGTTTCACAACTGAGGCCTGTATACCCGGGTTTGCATATGCATGTATACGGTCCCTGTCCTTCGACGCATGTGGCCCCATTTTTGCAAGGGTTGTTGGCGCAAGATTCGGCCACAATATCGCACCTCCGACCGGTAAATCCAAGGGGACAGTGACATTGATATCCAAACCCAATATCCTGCCATTCAAAATTTAGAATTATACATGCTTTAGTGTTATACTGTCATAAATATAATTATGGATACTTTAATGTAGTCGTAAAATTGTTGCCATACAAACTATATAGAAACTTCTCATTTACTTGTGTACCGAGCACATGTTTTCTTTCTTGATGAAAATTAAAACTTGGTTCTGATCATAACAAACAATACTTTACATTACTGTGAAATTAGGTCTCTTCCAAATCAAGAGCTACCTAAACCACAAGTGTATCCACCTATTTTCCAATTCCGATAACAAAACTAATTCATTAATAATGGAACTATTTGCTTTTACGTCGATGTCTACTTTTAAAAAATTTCTAACTGAAAACTCTGTAAAAAGCTGGAACGTTTAAATTTTTAAATTCAGCATTGCGCTGTATACTATCATTAAGTTTTAAACATTTAAGAATTAAACATTTATTAAAACGATTAATTTGATTACTTTTAATAAAATATTAACAGCTTACCTTGCACGTACCCCCGTTTAGGCACGGATCATTTTGGCAGTCGTCTATTTCCACCTCGCAGTTCGTGCCTGTGAACCCTTCGGGACAGACGCACGTGTAGCTGCCTTGACCGCTATTTTGACACGTGCCTCCATTCTTACAGGGCGAGTGGTGCGTGCAGTAGTTTAGGTCTACAAGAACAATGGAATGCAAGTTTGAAGGCGTTAGATAACAATGATTCAGAGAATAAAGTCTTGAAAAATACAACTTTTCCTGCTAAAATTTTGTTTACTAGGGTTATTAATCCTAATAAAGGACAAACATAACTATTGATTGATATCTGCACAACCTTCCCTATGATTAGAAAGCGAATAGAAAGAATACCTTGATTAATCGATAATCTAAAAGCAGTTTATTCATTAACATGTAAGGATGGTTAAAATTTGGCAAAATATGTTATGAAGATTCCCATGATGGCATTTACCAGAACTCAAATGGCGTGTCACACGGTGATGTCAGAAATGTAAATAAAAAAAAACAAACATGTTCATCAAAATATAGAATGCATAGCTGTGTGGAACACGATCTATTATCGGCTTGGTTTTTGACTCTTGTGATAACTCTTCTTATCAAGTACCTTGCACCATCTGCCAGTCTGCTATAAGTGCCTGTTCTGACGAACTGAGCATTTTGCATTTCATCAAAATCTCCAATTTGTATTATCTTATTTTTAAAAGTAATGACAAGTGATGGCACGAATATAAAGATAAGCAAAGTTTTACACTATATTTGCTCAGAGTGAGTGTGCACAATACGAGAGAGTTACTTTCCTTGAGATTATTTTACTTTTTTTAAATAAATTTTTAATTTCCTTTTTTATAGTCGATGCAAAACGTTAAAAATGAAGCATCGCATTCGGATAAAAAAAATCTTTCCTTCAAAAAACCAAAATAAGCTGTTAAATATAGCATGGTTGAATATAGAGGGAAGCATAAACTATAGCACTTTATGAAAAGAGACCAAAAATGCAAACCGTACCTTTAAATGTCACATCAAATTATTTTCCATTTTATGTTTCAAAATAATGTATGTTTAGAGGTGGTCGGACCAGTTTGGGGGTATAGTATGTATCCCTGTTCTCCTGTTAGTATCGAGACATGGCAATTTGTTAATTTAGGAGGACGTTGACATTTTGGAGTGGGATAACATCCCATGGGCTCATTCAAGGTGCTACCATGATCCTAAAAGCAAGGACTTAACAAACAGTTAAGAGTTGTGTCTACTGTCAAAAAGACCATGAACATGTAGCTTCATTTTCCGAAAACTACCGAGATTGGTTGTGTACATACACGGCAAAACACACGACAAAATAGAAATTAATAGTCACAATTCCCACACATGCAGTAGCTAAATGTCCAATTCGAAGTAGGGCCAATTTCATCAATAATGCAGCCATGCAAGCCAACAGCTAGCCATATCAGCACAGGCAATTTATCAATATTGGACAAGGAATATTTGACTCGTCAGTGCCAAACAATAATCAGCTTACGTTTGACTGAAAGCCTAGTTTAGCTGTAATGTAGAATGAAGAAAGTAAGCTAGCACGCCCTTTATGCTTAATATCCTAAACGTGATATCTAGGTGATAGTAGCTCAAATAGAAACAACCCCTCTCTCGACGAAAAATCGCAATGATAAATCTGTATGCAGTTTTACAGCTTCTGTTTCCAAAACTTTTTAATTATGGAAAATGGACATTGTAATGAAGAGCAAGTCTTGTCTTACCTACAAAATATGTAGCTTCACCGAGTGACTACTCCGGTGGCCTAGTGGTTAGTGAGTCCGTCTTGGATGTGGGAGGTCGTGGGTTCGATCCCCGGCCGAG
>QKMX01348599.1:41531-53890 GCA_003401595.1 Venustaconcha ellipsiformis
CAGCTGCCTTGCTTGGTGCTCAGCATTAGGAGATTAGTGTCAGAACTGGTTGGCCAGCTCATGCTTTGGTTTGCAGGACATATTTTCCCACTATCATATTGGTTGTAAGACCAAGTTTGTTAATGGTATGGCCCAGAATCTGTCATCCTTCATCAATTCCTACTTAAACGTACTAGTAATTTTGATTAAATTTTAATGAGAACACCCTGGAATGAATGGCTTTCAAATTATACATGTGTTGACAATCAAACCTTTCCATGTGGCTTCCTTTCTTAATGAAAAAGAAATCTTTAAATGACCTATCAGAAATTGAATAAATCTGACGGAAAGTGTCTCTGTATAAAGTGTGATCAGTTTTGTACAGATGCTGCCAATCGACTGTCAAATTGCATGCCATTACAGAAAATTAGATAACTTTTTTTAATTTGCTGAAGAGACTTTGACCAAAGTTAGTGATCTCCCCATGAATTTTTGATAGTTTTGAAGTAAATATGTAGTAGCATTGCAGAATATTTCAAAATTATATATCATCATAAAAGTGAAGAATTCAGTGAAAAATAAAACAAGGTACAGTGTGATTCTGTTTAGCACACTCCATTATAACACAAATTAGGATATAACATGTTTGTAATGTGGCTCCCGAAATTTCATATACATGTATTTTTCTCATACACAAAAAAATTATTTTTTAAAAGTTCAAAAAAGAAGATTATTAATTTTGTCTTATAAGGCAACTTAGTAACATACATTGTGTTACATTAATAACTAACACTTTGATTTGGCTTGATGAATTGGTTTTAAAGAGGATATAATTCACTATGAACTTCTCCAGTTTTAATAATTTGTATGGGATAGATCAAGCCCATTTCTTTGGAGGCATAGCAAGTTGAAAAATTTTCATTCTTGACATTTCATAACTTTGCATTTACGTTGCATTTAATATCTTTAATAATAATTAAAGTTCATAGCATTGTCTTTTCACATCAAAGAGAAAGAAACAGTTGTCACTCCCTGTGTGGTGCTGACTATCAGCTTCTCGTTATCTTTAATTACGCTTAACCTACTGTAGGCTTGGACAGATAGTGCATAGTGGTCTGGGTATTAGAGCAAAAATATGGATGATTCTTAATAACTAATAATGTATTCTTAAAGATCCTGGTTGTGGACAATATTCGACATGTGTGTCTTTATTTGTGTGCTGCCTTGTTTCTAACTCCACATATTCTGTCATATACCTTTTCTAATTGCAGTTATAGATGAGTTACCACCTACAGGAGCAGACACACGCCTCCTACAACCTCTTCTAAATGAAGAGGAGGGATACTATCAAATAGGACCACCTGCCAAGTGCAAAGATTATTTCATTCTCTCAGTAACGATTGCTAGTGCTGCTAATTTGGCACAGGTAAGCATATGCTCACAACAGCAAATCATAAACAAGCTCAAAATTGCTTGATCCATGACAGTTTCTAATTTTCTTTATGTTTAAAAGCCACTTTTAAATGAGAAACAAAATCAGAAATTATATACATCAATACACTGAGTTTATTGTTTCTAAATCATGATCAGAAAGATGGGCTGATAGAACCAGGAGGCTAAATTATGTTTATAATTGTAAAAGCATAGAATAGATGATAAGCTAAATGTCACTTTCTGCTATACCCAAAAAATGGTAAAAGTTCATAGATCATGTTATCTTGGGAAGAAGACTGAGGATAAAATAATGCTTAGTAAATGTTTATGTTCAGGAATTTAAAAAAAATATCTAGTTAAATGAGTAAATGTAAATGAATAAATTGCAGTTACAGTTACAAACACTACTTATATTACTACTAATACTACTTGGAGTTTCAGCTGCTACAAAAAGCATCATGAAATATTTGACAACTTAAAATTATACTATTATTGTTCTTGTTATTGTACTGAATAAAACCATAGTACATTCCTGAACAGATTTATCAAGTCTTCCTGATGGCCTCTTCTCCCTGTTCTTCCTCTTTTTCGGGGCCCTAGAATGTCTCACTAATTAACACATTTTTGTGCCCCAACAAGCTTTGGAAAGGGGCATAGTTTTATCCATGTCAGTGCCTTCTTTTTGTCGACAATAACCTCAGTTACACTTCTTTAAGAATATTCAAACTAGATTTGTTCATATTAGAGGATCTAGCTCAAGTTTAAGTTTTGTCTGTCTCTGCAAACATTTTACTGAGCTATGTCCTAGTTGGTCTTAAAATTCTTTAGTTGTGTTAATCTGGCACAGGCATCTAAGTTGTATGGAGTCATTCCTAATCATATAAAAAAAATGACCCTTTTGTATGAATGTTCTGTTGCAGATTCTTTAACTTTGGCCCTGAAAAGAATGTTCTTATTGTAGTACAACAAATGATGAACTGTCTGCAGTACTTTTTTGCAGACAATCATTTTGTCACAATAAAATCATGGATGTTTTTTAGTTGGCATTACTTTCATATATTTGCATAGCAGTTGCAGCTGTTAATATAGATTCAGATTTTCTGTTACAGACAAAGGTATGTCTGAATTTTTTATGGGAATATAGCAGCTTATAGTACACAAAAAAATAAGTGCATAAGAGGTTATTAGCCAAGAAATTCTATGCAAATGAATTTATAATAGAATAACATGATGTGGAAATGGTACTGGATTCAGGGTCTATTTTAAAACTGAAATGTTAGGGAAGTATAGCAATATTTTAATACAGACATAATGGTAGAACTTGAAAATATTTTGTGTAATTTTCACACATTTTGTTATATTTCAGTGTGATTTTTGTTAGAAATTAGCATGAATCCAGCGATTATGCATCCTAGGATATAACCTTTTCTCAAATATATCAAGAGTGCAGTTGTGCACAAGTTCTTAACACAATACCATGCTTACATGACATAATTGTCTTGGCTAGTAGATTTGCCAAGCAGTGTAAACAGTATAAATCTTATTACATTGGTAATTATATCTCATCATGTTTAATAAGACAGAAATAAACTAAAATTTTACAGAATTTTTTCTTATTTGTTAAAATTCAAAATTACTCTTGCATTTCTTTCCCCAGCTGATACCAAGTTCACAAGCTCTGCCACCAGGGGTCAATGGGTATTTCTTTTACTATTCCCTAATTGGAAATGATGTCACAAATGAAGTCTTCCATGATTTGATTGAACCACACTTTCCAGCTGAGAGAGCCTCAGTGAGAATACGGACAAGTGTGGAAGCATTGCGAATCTTCATGACAAACCAGCCAGGTCTGAAGGTGAGGAAAGCAAATAGTTTAGTGATTTCCCCAGAGTCGTGTCTGTTCAGTTTTCTGTTGACAAAGTTTCCCTGTGCCATAAATATGCAAATTATTGCTTGATCAAATTGTCCTATCAGCTAGTGTCCATTAAATGTGGCTTATGCGTTATTAATGTGGACTGCTAACCAATCGGGTTATCAACCTCCTTTGCAGCATTGTATTGCCTGTTGATCAGTTGCTTGTGGGAGCACTGTTAAAGTGAAACCACTTTGACAGCGTGATATATGTTTCTCTGTAACATGCAGATTCACATCATTATAACTTAATTGCCATTTGCCATATTTTAACCAAATTTTCACTCCTGCCTAAAGGTGGTTATGTGTGTAAATATTTAGCTTGAACTTTGAAAATGTTATGCTAAAGAGTAAAAAGAGGATGGTCATTACATTAACTTTTGCCATGACAGAAACATAACAATTGCAAACACAAAATAAGGTCTATTTAAGCATGTAGCCACAAAAAAATGATACTGGATCAGAATGAGAAAAACAAAAATGGCATCCCCATTGAAGCAAAATTGGCAAAAGTAACTCTATGCAAAAAGAACAGGGCCAGATTTAATTTCATGCATATTATGTTTTAAACTTGTGGTCATAAAGCATATAAGC
Source organism: Venustaconcha ellipsiformis (assembly GCA_003401595.1). Taxonomy (NCBI): domain Eukaryota; kingdom Metazoa; phylum Mollusca; class Bivalvia; order Unionida; family Unionidae; genus Venustaconcha; species Venustaconcha ellipsiformis. The sequence goes on from QKMX01348599.1 coordinate 45,450, forward strand.
AAGCATACAAGTATATGCATATGAAATGTAATCCATATATATGTGTATATGGCTTAAAAGCACATCAGCATGGTGGACCCTTTCACATTACGCATTTCAGATGAATTGCCATTCATGATATCAATCGCTAAAAATCAAAACGAGGCTGGGTGAATGTTATTTATATTGACATGGAGGTAAGCATTGGAAAAAATGACTAATATTGTGACATAATGTATATGTACTTATAGCATTGATAAACAAGTATGAGCCTTCAGAATATATAGATCTATTATAATAATACAGGGTTTGCATGGTCATTGAAAGGCATTGAGAAATGAATATATCAATTCAAGGCCTTGAAAGTCATTGATATTTCACCTTAGTCATTGAAAGTCATTGAATTTTAGATATTTTGCTTAAAAAATAAAAAAATGATTGATATTGTTACTTTTCAGTCATTTATTTTATGTTGTGTGGCGATTGGAAGTACGGTTTGATTTTCTGTCATCATGCTAGCAATTCAACTATTATCACAATCCACATGAAGTGCACAGTTATCATCTTTAAAGCCCCTTTCACATGATGTCATTAACACTCTTTGACATCACTAAGTTTAATTGTAACATTGGGTCCTGGACAAGACATTCTGTTGTAGTTTGAACCAAGCATTGAGTAAGTTTTACAAATGCATATTTAAAATATGGGCTATTAAGAAAATCCAAAAGGGCTCAATCCCATCATGGTTCATATTAGATAGTTCAGTTTGGCAAATAGGCCTGCTGGCTGACGATAGTGATGACAGTTTGTTTTAAAGCTTTGAATGGTCTATTATTGGATCTAAAAAGGTGTTTAAAGTTTAGCTGATGTACCTTTACTGAAATTGAGCATTGAAATGAGTGGGTCATGCATGTAATCAGAACCAGAACTGACATTTTGAAAGCTCAAAAATATGTTACAACGCAAATGTATGTCAACCTTTTTACCAAAATCAGCACACCATATAACAAATTCATAACTTCTAATACACTAGATATGTAATATTAACAGGTCTGATTACCAGCATAAGAGCTGTAAACTTCTGGAATATTCATTTGGTGATTGTTATCACACATTAACTGCTTCTTATTCTTGAGGAGTGTATTATAGTATTGCTTGGATGCTTTATTTACAAGTGCAATAGAAACAATGAATTTCAACACAAATTTATGTTCTTTGATTCACATGGTGTTTGTTTTCTTTTTGTAGTAAATCAGTGCAAGGTGAATTCAAATGTACAATAAGGGAAATTTAATAAATCACCTAGGAAGTAAATATATTTATTTGATCAAAATACCACTGTCTGTACAAGCAGACTGTGGCATTAATAGACTTAAAATCCTAATACAACATTATTGAACAAATAGGAAATTTGGCATAGTAGTCAGTAAAGCACCAATTCAAGAAAATGAAACTTAAATAAAGCTTATGTTTGTGAAGTATTAAGAGTACATACTAAACATCATGTCCTTTATTCATTGTAGATTCACTTGTGTTGTGGTGAGCAGAGTCTAGGAAGTGCAGAGGTTCCTCTGAACACATTGCTGATAAAGAACAGCACAGAAATCTTCATGAAACCTGTATCTGTTGAGGGATCCTTTCAGGTACTGCTGAACTAGTGTCTTTAAACCTAGGTTGATTTGACTATTAATAATTTATTGCCTCTTCTTGTTAGAGAATGCAAGAGCAAAGCCTTGAATGTGTTACTGTCAAATCTTCATTACATTTTGAAGGATCATTCTCAATGAAACAAACTATTCTCTCATGCTTGTTTTCCAAAAAACTTGTAAAATGTATTATGCAATAATATTTGGCTTCAAATTAAGGTGCATATAAAGTACATTATAACATGATGGTCTAGGTCCATGAAATGACACTATGATGTACATTGAATTAGTTCTAGAACATAATCGTCTTAACTGAAGTTGAAATGACATGCTTGGCAGAAGGAAAGGGTATAAATATCAGCTTAACTCTTATAAAAATAACTGCTTCAGAGAATAGATTGACCAGCTTCAGCAGTCATTTTGATTGAAAAAAAACTTTTATTTATTGACACTCCAAATCAATACATATTTACTGCCATTTGTGACACATGGTCTGAACCACAACAGTAAGAATTAATGATAGATCTAGGCATTTGACACAGATTGTGACTGAACATTAACTACCTGCATGAACATACAAGTACACAGGACACGAATGTCTTGTTTTGCTGTTAGTTAAATGTCTAAGTGTTCATTGTTTTATTAAGTGAATTGATTCAAAGACTTTATATTGCTCTGCCAAGGTAAGCAAAGATTGCTCAGTGTTGTTTATGATCTATTTGGCACAGTTTTCATGCACAGAAATTGAACCATGTTTTGTGAAGGGCACAGTGCTAATGTACTACATACTCGGAAATATAACTGGATGAAGATCAAAGAAAACTTTGTCCTTGCTTTGTATGTTTTGACAAGAAAGAAACCTTATCTTTAATTGAAAACTGTTGTTACACTTAATTGAATCATTGCTGACTACAAAATTTTGAGCATTACAAATATCTGGAATTGTAGTGCAATGATTATACAGGAAAAATATTGTGAGCCATATTTTGACCATGTTATATCTGAATTCATGTTGTAACAAAACATGCTATAGCTATGTTCCCAATTGTCACTACTAATTATTATTGCCTTTTATTTTGTTATATTGTCATTATAAGTTAATTTGCCTTGCCCATATGTAATCAAGATTTTTCCAGAGTTGATCTTTCTCCCAATTATTGTTATAACAATGAATAATTCTAAACTACTTCTGTTGTAAATTCCACACCTACCATGCTCTTTTGTTTTAGATGTCATTTTTTTCTATAGACCCATGCATTTCCTTACATTCTTAGACAGACTCCTGGATCTTAAATTCAGTAATAAGATTTTTTTAGGTCCCATTTCTCTTTACTATTATTGCAGCCAGTTATTTTTCCTCCTGACCCCTTGTCATGCCTCATCATTTAGTCAAAGACAGTTAATTATGTATAGAGTTATCACAAGATTTTGTCAGATGTGGGTGAAAATAAGGCCAATAATAGGCCAGGTTATTAAGAATAGATTTAAGGCTCTTTTTGGTCCAGCAAGATGTGAAAACAACACATTTTACTGAATGAGAATCAAGTTAAATTTTAAAATAGTTTTTTTTCTCACCAGTTTTATTTTTCGCTAAATTACTTGCATCATACTTGGGAACTTTGTTCTAATTTTACAGTATAGGTAAAACACAAAGAGCTACATTTACTGGTTATGTTTGGCCATTGTAAACATTTTGGAGATCTTTGGAATGAGAAAAGGATTCATAAATTTAGGATGTATTGAAATATTTTATAATTGCTGCTTGACTTACTACTAATTCCTAGCATAATTTTTAGGATGCAATTGATTGGCACATACTATTTTTGTCCAGCTATTATATAATGGTAAGATATTTTTGCTAAACAAATTTTGTTTTAACTTGTTTATTTCATTAGTCATATGAGGTTTAATATAAAGAGTTTCACTGACTGTACATGGATGTCAACTTAAAAAGACATTAACACCTGAGATCTGGAATATTTATTTTCCTTTCAGCTTATTCCACCTAATAAAACAAAGCAGCAGATGCCCCCAGTACCAAGTGAGATGTCACCTACCATCAGTGTGTCAGTTTTTCTTCGGAAAGAGGACACAGTAAGATAATTCAGTTTTAAAACATTATTAATGCCCATTCTTGACCAGAATGAAAGACCCAGTTATAATTAGTGGTTCATGGAAAAATTAGGAGAGAATTTCTAGTGAATTAAATCAGTCAAGCTGCCCTTCAGAATCATAATTAGCATATCAGTTGCAAGTCCATTTTAAATTGCCATGCAAGTGTAAGTATGCCCGTACATTATGTAGATATCTTTCATCCCGTTGCAATGTTAATAATAACTTATAGTATATGACTGATATAGCATGCATTATATATATGTGAATAATGCAGATTATGCTCAGACTTGAAGTAAACTATATATTACAAACTGGTTTCAAACGATTACTGATCGTTTGTACTTTACATTTGGAAAAAACATTCTGTGATCAATAAGTAATGATTCTTTGCTCCTTTTTGTCTGTATTATTAACTGACTTGGTTTTGTTCAATTCATTGTTCTTTTGATATAAACTGTATAATTCAAAATCTTGCAATAGACTGTTAGTATTCACATAGTGGAGGTGTTTATCAATAACATGTAGAATCCTAGTTCTTGAAAATTCAAGTGTCAGTAAAATCAAAACAATTTTTTTTTTTTTAATTGTAACAAAATATCATTAAACATCGAAATAATGAGTCTAAATACTGATTGCAATCATTTCTGAGAATGCATTTCTTCAGATGAAAAATGTGTGCATAGACTGCAGGAAGCAGATTTCAATTACCCCTTTTTCAGCAATAGGTAGGGAACACATATGTGAACACAAAATTCCAGACCTTGTCTTTATTAATCGATTGTTAAATGTAGGCCATACACTGACTTAACTGGCAAACTGCAGCAGTGAGTATATATTTTGGCATAGTGCTGTAAGCTATAACAGTTACTTCATAATTATTTCAATGCATATGTAGAGATAAATAAACTTTAAAACTTGTATTTTCCACCAAGATGCATCAGGAAATTGCATTATGCTGCCTTAAAGAATGGTGTATTTAGTGCTGAAAACTAAGACAACCCTATTTTCAAGGGACCTATTGATTTCTCCTTGGAATACACTTCCGGATCACATTAACATCAGAAATTAATTTCCACTACCTCCCAAAAAGACAAAATAATACATAATTTCTGTCTTTATGCCATATCGACAAAGATAAGAAACTTTTCATATTACCTCTCTTTACAACTGCTAGGTTGCTATCCATAAACTGGATATTTATCCATCCAGAAAGTCAGTATCATATTTGTATTAATGTATTTGTCACACATGATCATTATTCTTAAATTTGATCAATATTTGGGTGAATTATTTCACTGTTGTGGACTTCATTGCTTCTAAATATGTTCTTTAACATGATATTGCTGGTTATTTATTTGCAGTCACTTGTTTTAAGTAAAGAGTATTGCTATTTTGATTTGTGAGCACTTTTCTAGTTGTCATTTTTCAATTTTTTTACTGTTTATTCTGTTGAAAATATCTATTCAGCATTTGAGACTCTTGGTTAGAAAGGAGAAGCTTTTTTGTACTTTCAAAGGTCTATATAGTTCCAGCTTCCAGGATATCTGGTCCTAGAGTCTAGTTGAGTTTCAGGGGAGGAGAGAACATTCATGTAAGACCCAGAATCATATGTGACCCAGAAGTAATGATTATTTTGCGTGACCATTATGTATCTAATTCATGTTATTTTAGGTTGTGAGGACGCCAGTGAAGACAGCACTAGGTGATACCACACAAGAGCAGGTTGGATCCCCCATACAAAAGTTAAAACCAGAGACTCCTTCCCCAAAAAGAAAACCGCATCCTGATGGTTCCCCAAAGAGAGAGGTACATTATGCAGGAGATAAAGAAAATGGCACAGAAGAATATGAAGATGATTTTGAAAATGAAAATACTCAAGAAAATGTTAGCAGCCTAGAGAAAGATGAGAAAAAAGAGAGTGAGTAATAGAATTTATTGGATGAAGGATTTTATTATTGTTCTTAAATGTCTCTCTGCCATTGAAATTCAGAAATAATATGATAATTTTTTCACATAGAGTACCAGTTTTTATTGAATTTTTAGTTGCCAAAATTCAACAGAAAAATGTAAATTCCCAACAAAAATTGATCCAAATTTTAGTCATAAAGATGTTATAAAGGCCTCACTCAAGACTGTTTGTGGATTCCTGCAATGAGCATATCCATCAGTCTCTGTGGCTGTCCATCTGTCCATACTGTCATCAGCATTTTATTTCTTCACAAGATAATAAGTGTGTGCATTATTTGATTTTCGCCAAATTTGCTGTGCAGCACCATATTAATGAGATTTAACAAGAGCGTGATTTTCAGCCATCAGTATCATCATTGAGAGGAGTTGTCATCTGTGGCCTATCATTTTACACTGGATTTCATTGCATTACTTTACCATGGATGGTTGGATTTTAAGTAGATTTAACCTGCATCTTTGCGCTTCCACTATGACGTATTGCACTTTTGCACATGGTTTAAAGTTCTATGACAAATATTCACATGATTTTCTCCGTTGGTAAGATCTTTTATAAGTTGGAATATTCATATCTGTGAAAATTTAAACCTCCAATTTTCTTTATTTGGATTGCTGAATAATAATTAAAGGTTTGAGGGGGGTTGGAGTACATGTCTGGGCCTTACTTTTGAGTTGCTTCTCTCAGAACTTTGCCTGCTCCTAAATACCACTTTCATTTAATAAACAGAGGTAAAGTATGAAAAAATAACTTTCTCAACCTTGTAATTGTTGAGCAAACAACTTTGACCTATGCCTTACTCTCCTTACTTGATGTCACAAAAATCTGGAGCAAAACCTTTACCTTAAATGACTTTTTTTTTTCAGCATTTCACATCATTAGAGGAGTTTATGGCCCCCATTTCATATACTTGTAACTTAGGTTTATACAGCATAACTTTACTTTAGGATTGCTAAATTTCAACCAAATTTCCAATGCACCTTTATATTGGTAAAAACTTGATTCATTTTGATTGCTTGCATTTCTAGACATCATTTACATGAGTTATAGTCCCTGAGTGTTTTCTTGTCTTTGGTTTCTACAGTATTTCTTGGACAAAACCAGTTTGAATTCAGGCAAATGTAGCAAGCAGATTTATTTTGATAAAACCTTGAATGAATGATTTACAGTGTTCCACAATATTATTTAGAATATTTATCCCAGTAGAATTGTGTAAAATAGGCCCAGTAGAATAGTGTATAATAGGCCCAGTAGAATAGTGTAAAATAGGCCCAGTATAATAGTGAAAAATAGGCCCAGTAGAATGGGCCCAGTAGAATAGTGTAAAATAGGATCAGTAGAATAGGCCCAGTAGAATAGTGTAAAATAGGCTTAGTAGAATAGGTCCAGTAGAATAGTATAAAATAGGCCCAGTAGAATAGGCCCAGTAGAAAAGTGTAAAATAGGCCCAGTAGAATAGTGTAAAATAGGCCCAGTAGAATGGTGTAAAATAGGCCCAGAAGAATAGTGTAAAATAGGCCCAGTAGAATAGTGTAAAATAGGCCCAGTGCACCCTCTTGCATGTCATGAGAGGCAAATATATGTAACTTGTTTGCCATGAGATGCATCCCATGACAGCATTCTAGCTGACAAGGGCTTGGGCTTTCTTCTAAAGATTGCAATACATACAAAAAATTGACATAGGATTTTACCCATTTTGCCTTTTTTATATCTTTTGTCTCATGTAGGAGATTAATATTTGATTAGAGAAGTTTGTCTTCCTGGGAATTTTGACATGGAGTTTGACTTTGTCTGTTACTATATAGCCTTTTTTAAGGAAAGTCAGATTTCAGCCAGATTAATTATGAAACCTTGAATGAATTAGTCTTGAAATATTTCACAACAACATCACTCTCCAAACTTTCCAACATACATCCATTACTAATGGCTATATTTCTTTCAGGTCAACTTTAATGTATACTCACAGAAGTGCGTGAATTCACAGTATTCCAGAAAGGAATGCTCTGAGGATTAGAAGGCACTTTGGATTGTTTCAAAATTTTAATTGCAGTAGCCACATATTGGTAATAGAAAATGCAGCAAAAATAACAAATGCCCATCAAATTTTACATAATATTTTTCAGCCACTCATATCCCTTTTTAAAGGAATAGCCACTTTCACATGACATATAGCGTATTGTCTTTAAATTTATAATTCAGAGGTAGCTTTTGGCTGAAAATGTTGTTCTGTTTCCACTTGTGTTTCTTTATCTGTTTGTGGTTGTATTGTCTTCATGAAATATTGGTGAGCTTTGCAGTAACACTTTGGCAACAACTGGCTTCAGGTTTTTTGCAAGAACAGCAGTATATTTTGTTGAATTTATCTTGCCATCTACAAGGACAAGGTACCCACATGATTGTAAGTAATACAACTCCAAAACATTGATATATGTCTGTTCACAAGGGTTTGAATAAATGGGTTCTCTGAGATAACATGGTCCCATGTCTCATTGTCTTAGTAACAGATATACCCATCTGTCTTTAATAAGCACTGTTCGAATTTCGTTTGAGAATATTAACTTTCTCGAATAATCGTCTGCATTTGTACGTAATATAGAACACTAGGTTTTCTTACAAATTCAATTGTTTTTCAGTATCACAATTTTTCTTCTGTACTACCTTTCTTTTCTATCCTGAAAAATTGAAACATCTATTCACAGTTGTTTCAGATAATTTCAAAGGTCATTAAAAATATTTGT
>QKMX01348611.1:10669-27758 GCA_003401595.1 Venustaconcha ellipsiformis
GTCTGCATGCGTAGGTTTGATATTTATATATATTCTAGTTTCAAAAGCTATTATTGATTACACCTTATAAATAGAAATGATAGACTTGTATTTATTTCTATAGCAACTGGTCACCATTTTGCAGATTTTTTGGAAGATTTTGTAAGTCTGGATCTGCTGTCTTCTTTGCTGCAGAATGGTAATAAATAGCAGCCATCATCTTTGCCATTAAAAAACTGAGATGACTAATAATACAAAATTTTTAACCAAATTTTTTTCCAAGCTGGTAACAAATATTCTTGATTTCCTTAGTTGGTATAAATTTTAAGAAAGCTTTTATAGAAAGAAATAATGAAACAATTTCTTACTTTTCTTTAAGCACTGAAAATATTTTGCTGTTTTTATTTAAATTGCTACCAATTTATGCTGTTTTGATTCAAATATTGACCCGAATGCACAGTTTGTAGAAGTAAATTCCAAAGCTGTGCAATTTCTCCAGTTTATATTGATTTTTGGCAATACTGAATTACAGATTTTTCTTTTCAAATGTAAATGTTGCAGTGTTTGGTTTTATTAAACAATCCTTATTTTATGTTTAAATGTTCACCTTTTAACATGACTGTTGGCAATGAAGTAACGATAATCATATTGCTCCAGTGCTTTTCAAACATGAAGAGGAGCAGAACAATTTCTGTTCAGAATTTAGTTTTTAGCTGAACATTATTTTTTGCTGCTAAGAAGACTGCTATCGGTGGATTTTTTTTTACCTTGTTCCTATAATGTTTGCAGTGTGAACAGTTCTAATATATCTGCTGTTAACATTCTTTCTTACCTTATATTTTCATGTTAAATTTTTTGGTTTGAATTCTTAGTTCTTGCACTTGTATTTTAGTCTTAATTTTGACTTAATTTCTGTTCTGTACATCATGTTGTTTGTGATGAAATGTGAGTGGTCAGCGTTAGATAATTAAAGAAACTAAGCCGGTCTTTTTATGAAACAATTTTTATTTGTTATTATGCTATGAAGCCAAGGAATCGTAAGTGACTGATAACAGAACTTTATATAAACTTGAAATTTTATAAAAAAAAAATTTCAGGAGACATTTGTCATCTTCATCTGAACTCATTTTGGGGTCTGCTTCAAAATATATCAAATTAAATCGTCTTGCAGGAGATTTTAAATTAGCATGCGGCCTAGTTGTGTTAGAAACATTGTTTTTCATAGGCTATTTCATTTTGCTCTTGCATATGCAGTAGAGTTAAAGTTGGATTTTTAAATTGTTTTGTTTGCTTATTGGACCCATCATATTCATAACACTTTTTACTCCAAACCCTCACCTTATCTCACTTTTTGCAAAGGTTCTCCTCTGTGTGCATTTCAGACTGGTCTGCCTTAGATCTGAGGCCTAAATGTCTAAAATCTGGACACAAAATTGAAATCCAACCATGAGGAACTTTTGGGTGTAAAAAAATCAGGTCTTAAAAAAAATGTTTTTCCTTTAATTTGTGATGTGACTAGAAAGTCCAGATTATTTGGTACAATTGTGGAGCTACACCTGTCTACACCTGTCTACTGTTCTGTAATACCACCAACTTTAGTGTATCTTAGATGGATGACCTTGACAAAACAGAGCTTGGAAGTAGGGTCCTTTCCCATGATACTTAAACCGGGTGCCAGGGGTTAATGAGTTCATGTAATTCATCATACTTTATCCCATCTGTATGTAAAGTTACTTTATTTTTTTAATGTAGGAAGATAACTGTTATGTGCTTGTAATAAGGAAAGATTACTTTTATGTGCTGGTAATATTAAATGAAAGAGATTTAGAATATGCAAAGAGTTGTTACAAAATAAATAGGCAAACATGGAAGTAAAACTGTTTTGCCCAATCCATTTAAGGTTTGTTTATTTATTTTTAAAGATTATAAGCTTTCATTTTAGACTATTTCCCAATATTTATAATAAATTGCAGTCTGTTTGTACAAGTTGTACACATAGTACTTCAAAAATCACCTTAAATCACAATATTGTTACAATGTTTAATTATTGCTATTTAATAAAATTGGCAAATTTGGGATCTAAAGTTTGTTTTAATTTGGTTATTTGTAATACCCAACAATGTTGATAACAAAAGTAAAAAGTAAAATATTTACAGAATTATTTGCCTCACTTTGCCTGTGAGAATTGCTTGATTTATAATCCCATGTGTCTTGACCCTTTGGTGTTAAATGAATATTTAATTAACATGAAACAAATTCCTTCAGTTTGTTGTAACAAATTAAGTAATACCAAAGTAAGTGGTAAATTTTTTCTAATCCAGTCACAGTTAAATCAATAGCTGTTGTTGGAAAGTAACTCTTTACCTGCATTTAAACCAGATGTCATGTAATCAGGTTTATCCTGATATCTGTGTTACAAAAAGGCAATAGTACTTCTATGCTGCTTGTTCTCTATTTAACACCATTTCAATACTGTGCACCACAGGCGTGGATAACACATATTAGTGTCACACTGCACTTTGTATCAGTTTCCTCGCTTAACTTTGGATTATGGGCAGAAGAATGGATTTTAGTAGAAAATTTAGTAGAGCCTAGCTATGAACAATGTAGGCATTGATTTAAGATAGCAGTTTCAACACAAATCACAGTCACTGTTTGTAGTTTTTGTTTCCATGGAGATCTGTTATTGACACTGGCTACTAGCCACATTGTAAGTGACAAAATGAATATTTGCAGATAATTGAAATGTATGGCTGTTGTTGAAGTTTTCAGTTTTGTTTTTTTTTTCAGTTGCAATGCTGGAAATATTTCAGAAAATTGCATCAAACTGAGTTGAATTTAATGAGCTGTTTCTAATATAAATGATCAGAATTTTATTCATTTTACATGAATTTATGTGGTGGACCTTTAGTTAAGTACATGCAACTTATCTTTATAAATTTTTATTCCACAATTTTCTTGTTCATTTAATGATGAGCATTTCCAATTGAATTAATGAACATTTTTTTTTAGTGATTTCAGCTTATAAGGGTTCTATATCTTGATGTAAGGGGGATAACTCTTGGAAAGAAAGGACAATATTTAATGTATGTTAGCTTTGACCTGCTAGGCAATTTAAATTTGCAGAAGTTATTAAATTTGATTGGGAGAGCCAGTTATTTTTTGAAATGCCATTGATTTCCATGTGATCTTGACCGGCTAGCCAATGAAAAAAAACAAATTGTAAATTCAGCCCATTATAATTACAGAACTTTTTAAATGTAATCCTGAAATTGTCTTATTAAAGTGGAAATTGTTTCTATAGTATTGGACACAGTATCATATTAACATGCTCTTTATCTTTTGCAGGATTCCTTCATACCAAACAAGAAATTTTGAGCCAGTTGTGTGTACTGTTGTTCCAAGTGAAGACCATACATATAGTATGACCACAGTTGATGAAGATGACTTGGCCCCATCATCACCAAGTTCTTCAATTGATGATGAGTATGACTTTGGATCTGATGAAGAGATAGATAATTTCAGTGATAATGAAGATCGTTTGGGTAGTGATGGCGAATATGAAAGTGGTGTCGATGAGGTGGATGGCTGTGTTCCTAACAATAGAACTCCAAAACGACCAAGATTAATTTGTGAAGAAGAGGATGAAGAGGAGAAGAAGAAAATTGAAGAAGGTGCAGATGCATTATTAAATTTAGCAGGAATTTTTAAGACATCACAGCCACTTTTAAGTTCTAGGAACCCAGAACATAATAGTTGTTCTCAGAAAAATTCAGCCAAACACTCGAAAAGATCCTAATTCTTTTGTCTTGGAAGTTAAAGACTTGTTACATGGAAACCAATGGAGATTTCAGCTTATGGATTTAATCCAGTTTCTCAGTGCTCTTTATTTATATGTGGTCTTCCAAATCAGGGAACTTATTGAAGTAGTGATGAAGAGCATTGAGATGGTGTCACAAGCATAGAAATACCATACTTTCAGTCATTGATTAGATTGTATTGGGCATTGGTTTGAATGGAAATAAGGAAGAAAGCTTTATTTCAGTACATTCCATACTTTATTCACAAATTAAGTAAGATACTAATTATGCATGAAAAACACTGTCATTTTTTCTTTTGAAAGGGAAAATACAAGAAAAAATACATTTTATTGGAAATAACAAAAATTAAAATTAGGAGTGAGAAAAATTGTTATTTGCTACTTCGTTTCATATGTATGATAGCAAAGTGACATTTCTTGGTGTGAGCTTCCTCGTTTCCCTTTAAACCAATTTTACTGGCAGTGTGACAGAAACCAATATATTGGCAGTGTAACAGAAACTGGCTATACTGGCAATTGTGACCTAATCCAGTGATAGTGGTAATATGACGGGCACTGTACTATCAGATATGTCAGAAACTGACTATTATTGGCAGCTGTGACAGAAACCAGCTATACTGGCGAATGTGATAGAAATCAGATTTATTGGAAATTTGACAGCCAGTTTTACTGGCAATGTGACAGAAGTTATGTTGATATTGCAAATTATGATATTATTCAGAAATTGCAGACTTTGTACATTCATAAATAGTAAACATGCTGAAATGGCACAAGAAATTGAAACTAGGCCTTACCATGGCAAATTAAAAGTTAGAAATTTCTTTACATTTCTTTGATTGCTATTAAGCTGTAATGCAGCATGGGAATTTGGATGATGATGCATTGATTCTGTAGTTCATAGATAAACAAGTCTTAAAAGACTTGGTCTGTCATGTTGTGTGAGACAGTTTATAGTTGGTATTACCTTGAATATATTAACTAGTGTCTCACATCCTCTTCCAAGTTGAATATTGTTTCTTCCATGTTCCATACAGTTTGCACTTCGACAGAGGAACAGATTGTTCCACTACAGATGGGAAAGATGTCTTCCAAGTATGCAAAACTAGATTTTTTGAGATCGTTTTATACATCTTTTTTTTTTAAAAAAAAAAGATAAGGAACCAAAGTACATGTTGATTTACATGTCTGTTTATATGTTATTTGTAGATAGTGAAACTAGGTGAAACTGCTCATTTAGCTAGCTTTTCTTCCCTGAAAGGACTTGACTTAACACAATTTGTTATTGAATCTTTATGCAGCTGAATGCAATATAAATATTATGTCTTGGTCTAAGTCTAAATTTGATGCTCCATTCTCTTTCTTTCCATTTGGGGCTAATTCTTTTTGTTTTGTTACTATATGACAGAATATAGGACTGCTCTGTTGAATTCCTAATTTCTTGTTAGGATAGTTCTCTACATGTGATTTTGTTAATTTGTATTGGGCATAAATTTCTTAATCACTTATTTATTTATTTATATATTTATTTTCTGAGAGATTATCTCTTATGTTTAAAATTTCTTTCCCAAAAAAGGCATTGAATTTTGTAGTAGGTGATTTTAATACTTTATCCATAAACCTTGTATGAAACTATTCTACTGTATATTGAAACTTATAAGTACAATCCAACTGACCCTGATCTGCCAGCACATTGTGTTATAGCTGATTAGGGTACATGTTGTTTGCAGTTGGACTCAACTTCTAAGCAAGGGTAGTGTTGAAGAGCAGTAAAGATGGTTTTATGGGCAGTTTCACATGGAGAGTCTAAGGTAATTAATTGTGCCAAGCTTGCTAATTTTGCTTGCATTTCAGTAGGTTATAGTTTGCTCTTGGTGCTATATCATTAAAATCATGCATTGGAACACTGGTTTAAAATTTTGCTGCAAAAAGTCAAACTTTAGGCTATTAGACATCTGTTCGAATTGTTTTAGTAAATTCCAATTCACATAACAGCATTGGTTTATTTTCAAATTTGGTATGCTTTACTATAGGTTTTTTTTTTAAATTGGCAAATTAAATCAACTTTCTATGGTAACAGTAAAAAAGACTTGTGCAGTGTTTGTATGGGTTTCAAATACTTTCTTTGACTTTCAAGTCCTTGTTGAGTTCACTGTCAATTTGCATTTCATGTGCTAGGATTGAAAAATCCACTTATCTGCTTGTTCTAATGAGCAGATTATTTTCTTGAAAAGAAATCACGTATAAGCACAAAACAGTTGCATGTCCTTGAGGATGAGTATTAATTTAAAAATATTTTGAGGTATTGTGTGGAAAAGTAACTGTACTATCTTAGTTTGTCCAAAATGGATTGGTTTGTTTTTGGTGCTTTTTAGTGCTGAGGCAGTTAGAATAAATTGCCTTTTCCATGGACACAGTATGATAGTCAACTCAGGTGGTTCTGAAGGTAGGATTTGATTTTGTGTTTTTACTTGTGAGTTTGACAGTTGAATCACAGAGCCTCTGCAGCTTCTGGTAAAATGGAGTGAATAATAAAACTGATATCTATTTCTTTTTGTTCTTTCTGGTTTGAAGTCTTGAATGTTGATGCTTTCTTAGACAAAAACCTGATTTGTACAAAAACAAATTGTTTGCTGATGTACATTAGGCTTAAAACTGTAAATGGCACAGACCCAGATCTGCCACAAAGTTCTTCCATAGTTTTGGTATACACTAATGTTGCTACTTATAATTTAGAACAAACAGCATAGGCTCTCATCTGCTGTTGCATTAAGTGTTGGCAGATCTGGCTCAAAACATCTTGCATCTGGTTGCTTGTTAATGCATTGGTAAATATAGTATCAACTTGACTTTGAAAGGAGTAAGTCTCTTACAATGCAAATTTATTGGACTTTGGGTCTGTTTTAGGACACCAGATTGCAGGATTCATCCTTATTTGCAATAAAAAAGAATGTGCAACAAAAAAAAATAAATGTTTGAAAATCATACTTCATATCTGAAAACCTTATCTTTTTGTACTTCATTAAATTTCCTCTTTTATTTGGATTCCCACCATTCAAGTAGATGACAAGTTTCACAGCTGAATTCTCAGTTTTAAAATAGACACAGCAAATTGACCATGAACACAGAGCATTGAAGTCTTTAAATTCAGAGAAGATTTATTTATGTTGGATATTTCTTGTGGAGAATTAATATTACTGCAAATTCATTAATTTTCATGGGATTCATTTTTTATGATTTTGAAAGAATAAACTTTTTTGTCAGTACTTATTTTTTGTGGATTGTGGAAAGGGCACATTGTTTCCACAGAAGAATTATTATTTGCAGTCTTTAAATTCTTGGTTTGTAGCACTTGTGAAGTTCATAAAATTGGTATCCCAGGACAAATAGTGTATTCACTGTATTTTCAAGAGGTGCATTTCATTTCCAACACAATTACATGTAGCAGAAAGTTTGTCACTGTAGATAACTAACCTGTGGAACGGAAAGAAAATAAAAAGAATTTTGTATTTCTTACATAACTGCATATTTATTTTTGTTTAATTGATAAATACAAATATTGTACATAAACTTGCAGAATGGTTTGTCCTAACCATGCACCCACAAATGGTACCCATGATAAAATTTATTAAATCTTTCTATAAAATAACTAATGAAAGTTGAATATCATTAGATTTGAGGATGGGTCATTTTCAGTCCAGTCCCATCCTGTCTTTGATGTTTGGAACCTGTGGAAGACCATTTTGATTTGTTGGCAGATTTTTAAAATTTTTTTTTTTTAAATTTGATAGATGAAAAATAAAACACTTAAAACTGATAAAAAGAAGAAACTGATAGATATTGTAGATACTTTATTTCCACCTGTTCAGGAGTATAGAACTTTACAGTCTTAACCATAAATAAAATCAGTTGGATTACATGTATTTGTTACTCGTTAGGAAATTTACTTATGCTAATAGTGCAAAAGTAATTAATATGAATCTTGTTTATTCACACTCAGTTCATCATAAAAAATTCACTTATTGCATTAACAAGTGTGAACTTCACTGGTCTTCATTGATCAATACACAAGTGATCCATTCAAATTATTTTTTTTGTTTTTAGTTTGTCTTTATTAATAGCATACATAGAAATGTATTTGTAATCCAAAATAATTAAATTGCAGAACTTTTTTGCAATTGTTTTGTTCACATTTTTTTTTATAAATAGCCTTGATTTGGGCTTGAACTATACCTTCAAAGTGTTCTGATTTATACAAATGTGTTCACGATTACTTAGTCATTGATCTTTTTTATGCAACATTATATTTTTTTTGTTAATTAATAGTGCAATGTAGCTTCATTTACAAACACATTTATTTGTTGATTTTAGTCAGAACATATCATTTTTTAAAATTCTTTTTTGATCAAAAATGGGACCTCTGAGAATTTTTGTAATCCTTTATGGAGATTATTAGGTGTTTTTGATCTCATAGAAGGTAAAGAAGAAAAAATTTAAAGGTTCTTAGAGAATTGTAATCAACATTCTATTGTTTAGTTATAAGATCCTCTGCAGGCATGTTTCGATAGATGCAGTTGCGGTAATTAAGAATTTTCTGAATTTTGACTTGAGGACCTTCTGCGGATAGGTTTTATGTAGATAGGTAAGGTTATTGAAATATTTCTAACTAATGCTGATGGAATGGATTTTACTTTTTGGGGACTTCATATATTCAAAGCTTGATTAGTGGTTTATTGTTAGCAATGACTTAAGTCCACCATTTCATCTGATGTAAATATTCACGTCTTGCATTTTGAATACTCGCCATTTGCTCTGGTAATCATGCATATATTGTTTAATGGTTCTGTTATTTTTCAGTCAGTAATCATGTATGTTTCACACTCTTTGTTGATTTGTTTCATCATCCAAACCATCTTTATTCATTTAGCTTTAGTTCTTATTGTTATTCTGTTATAATATTATTTTATGCAGGTAAGATGTCTGCACATATATGTGATGGGTTTAACAAAAGATTAAACAGTTTCTGTGTAGAGGAATACAATGAAATAAAAAAAATTAATCTATATTGTCACGATGGTGACCTTTACTCCAGACCACATAACTTGTATGAACAGTATATCAACATTTTAACATTAAATGGGTATGAATAGGTTTGAAGACAGAATTGCATAGTGGTGAAATTAAAAATGCTTTGCCAAAACCCATATCTCATTTACTTGGAAGAATCAGTTTATAAATACTGCCTTCAAATGATCATCTTTTTTTCTTTACAAACAATAAGAATTTAAGAAGTCAAACAATAAGAATTTAAGCAGTTCCATAGATTCTTCACAGTTGAACTGCTTCATTGTTATTAAAACTACAAGATATGAGAATATATTTAAGGAGTATATGCAATTATGACCCTTCTGTTAAGATCACAAATTTTGTAATGGATATTGCATTGCTTGCATTTTAGTAAAGTTTGAGTTCTACACTTTATTAAATCAAAATACCTGAGACATTTTTTGGTTGCAGTTGTTGCTTGTTGATATTTGGTAATTGGTAGATTTACTACGTGTAGTCCTTGTTGTAACATCTTTTAGTCATGACACTAAAATATTTTGTACTTTGTTATTGACTCAAGTGTTGCTTGATTAAAAACAAAAAGTCTTCCAAACATGTTATTAGTGATAGTAAACTAGTTGGTTTGTGCTGCTTATTTGATTTGATGTCAAATCTTGGGATAGAACTCCAAAAAAGTGCCATAAAATGTTGGATTTTGACAAAGAGAGCCAAGATTTTTTCATGAATGAATGATTCGGTAGTTGGTAATTTTAATTATCCTGTGTGCTGCAGAATCTTGGATATTGATTAGAAAAATTACGTCTTTTTCTGATCGACTATGATCATTTTCACTTGGAATTTGACTGGATAGATAAAATGGGCTTTGCTTTATTCATACCCAATATTTGCTAATGAATGCACTAGAATTAGCAAAATGCTTTTGATCTTTCTCACAAATTTTTGGTGAGAATTTTAAATTAGGTTAACCATTTCATTTGTTTTGGTGTGAATTTCAAATTCGAATATGCCTAGTAGTAGAATCTGTAAAACTTGAAGGCCAAAATGATTTCTAAAAGTTTTGACTGCACATTTCCCAAATTGAAATAAGCAAATTTCAAAATGCTTGTAGTTTCCCAAGTCATATAGGCATCAATATTGAAATTTGATTACATATATTTTTAAATGATTCAAATTATTTTGCTTGCTTGTTGATCAAAATTATTTGCAAGTTATTATATAACTGAAAAGAAACACATGCATCACAGTCTTTGAGAATGTATATTGACAATTTTAGATCAGGCCAAACTAAAGGGTGTGCTTCAGAGTAAACTAGACTGAATTTCAAACATTGATGTCACAATGAAAGTGCCACAGATTGGAATATAATTGTATTATCCTATTCTCTTAACGATTAAACCTAATGTTTTCTTTTCTTTACCTAGTTTCGTACTCCACTATAGTTGTAAAAGCCCATAGCGATGCACAATTTTTGTCTGGAAAAGTTGTAATGACAGCTAATGTGCAGATCACTCAGTGATCAGATCTTTATTAAAGTAAATGAGTACTAAATTTAAGCAACAAAATTTTATATCATCTATGAAATTGCCTACATGACCATATTGATGTACACTTGAACATGTAATGGATGATCTTGCCTTATTTTTGTATCTGGTTTCATCCTTATTCATTATTTCATCAAGATGTTTGAAAATGTAATATGAACTAGTCATAATTATGCCATGAGGGCCTGATAATGTGTTCATTTTTAAATCAAGATAATTATTTGTAAACCTTTTCTGACTAAAATTCAAACTGTCACACCTGAACAGAAGTTACCATGACTTTTTTATGTTACAGAAAATGTGTAAATATAGGTATCAGTTAATGGTTGGTGTTTTATGGTAGAATAACACTTTGAAAGTTATATTGTGCTAAGCAGATGTAGAAGCACCTTGCCCAAGGACACATCTGGTCCCAAGTTTAACACCTTTAACCTCAGAGCCAGCCCATCTCTTCCTCATTGATCTGGACAAAATGGGCATTTTATTTCCAAGGTAGAAATAGATCACTGACATATGACAGCAGGTAATATTAACTTTTGCTTCAAAGATATTGGTTGATAAAAGAACACATATTAGCAGTATTATATTCTTAAAAACCAAAAACTATGATGAGCTAAAACTTAACAACCCACATTGTTGAAGATGGGGAGTGGGGTTGGGGTAAAAATGTTCAGTATAAGAAAATTGATGCTTGCAATTTATAACTGCCTGTCTATTTTGGATGCCTGTTTGTGTCCTTGGAAAAGGTTCATAGCTTCTATTTCCTTGGTGTGATATTATCAATGCTGTCATGCATGAGCTGTTAAAACCGACAATAAATAATCACAAATTTCATATCCTGTGTTCATAAAAGTGTTTACAACTTTGATTTATGGAAAGCACTTAGTAAATATAGCTGTAAGAGATATGTATAGATGGATGTTAGTACCAACCATCAAAAGAGTGGAAAGCATAGAATTTATCAGGTTTAAAGAATGTGTTCCTGTCTTCCAGATTGTTAAAAATCATAAATTTTGCGATGTTATGTGTACATTATGGAAATGTAAAGTAAGAAGCAGAGGGAAACATTTCACTGAAACTGTTTGTTTTCTTTCATCTTGTGCTCAGGACTTGATACAGGGAAATTATTAGACTTGAGAAGAACATTGTGCAATATTGCTATATTTGTTGTTAAATTAAAATCAAAACTGCAGTATGTTTTCTCTCCTTAAGGAATTAGTAATGATTGAGAGGCATTTGTTGTTCTTCATGAAGGCCTCAAAATATTGCTCATTGTTTGTTTATAGGATATAGATCACTGAATATTTGGGCAAAGTATTGAATCTGTTCAGGAGATTGTGCAATACCAGTCTAAATGGAGATGATGAACAGGCTTTCTTTGTACTTCATCAGTCATGTATATATTGTAAAAATGAATAAAACTGATTCATAACAATACAATTATTTAATTTGTTTTCTTGTCTTTGAGATTGTGGGACTTGTAAATTTCCAAATTTATGTTGTTCTGAGAAGAAAGAAAATCATTTGAAATGATTTTAAAAATGTCTTTGTCATACCCAAGTTACACATCATAAATGATATATAGGATTCTTTTTCTGTCTATCCATACTTATGAATGTCATACTGTTAATCATTTGGGCTTTAAATCCTACTTTAGACCAATCTTGCTGTGTTGGTAATCATTGCAATAAACATTTATTTGGCATCACTCAAACCTGATATATGCCATCATCATCATTACGAAGTGTCAAATGTTAACTTTGTGGTTATGCTTATGCAGAACTTGAGTCAACAGAATTGTTGATTGGACAATCGTTGTTGTCCAGTAAAAGGTAGCTACATCACCTTGTATGTTAAGGTTTTTCATTGTTGAACAAGAAGATTTTTTTCTCATGGTTTTGTGCTATCATGGTTACCTTGTAACCATGACATCTTACGTTTTTGAGCTGAACCAGATAAAATAATTAGATGTCTTTGGTGGGTTCCAAGACCTGATTAGCACCTGGTGCCTATTTCATTATCTTGCAAATTTGTAAACATGTTTTTGAACTTTTTCCAATTTGAATAAATAAATCTCACATTTTACATACAAAACCACTGGAGGTAGTCCTGTGAAATTAGTAAAGGCATAATGGTGTTAATATACTGATGACCTATTTAGATCTGTTAAGCTTGCTTTATTTTAAAAATTTTTTTAAAAAAACATTTATAGATTCTGACATTTTCGACAAAATACTTGTAAGCATGATCAAGCAAACATCAAGATGAATAAATTTCGTAGTTTTATGTGCATAAAAATGCAGATAACCTGATTAGATTTTCAGGCTGTTTTAAAGACATTTCTTTTTATATACACATTTTTGTAACTTTTTCGAGCAGACTTCTCTTTACAAAAATTGGTAAATACTTTATTTTTAACAAAATATCTTTTAAGAAAACCACAAGACAAACCAAACCGACCCCGATATATAGATACCTTTAGTGAATCTCTGAACCTTGATGGCTTCTAATACTTTGATCTTGATTTCAATTTTTGGCTGGATACCTACAAACTTACAGCATAGTGTATATTCTTAAAACCAATTAGAGTTTGTTTTTAATAATAGTAATGTTGTAGTAATAAATGACAGAGCTAACTGTCCATTCAGGTACGTGTATATATTGAGAGAGGGAGGCAACTCCGATTTAGTTAATTGATTAGCCTGGATAGACATTATCCTGTATATTATTCTACTGATGGTATTGAAACAATATTAGAAAATGCTTTTTTAAAGGAAATCAGTGTCTTAAGTGATTTTTAAAATGGTAATGTAAAATCTCTTGTGAAATATTAAATAAAATATTGATTACTTATATTGGTGTGTTTATGATGGGATCAAGGACCAGTTGTGTTTATTTGGTCTTTTGCAAATTAATATTCAACTCTGCCATTAGTTCTCTTAATGCTTTTAAGATTATTTTGGGAACTTTTTAAAACTTTTGTGACAGACCTTGTGAGCATGATTGTTTATAAACCACTCAAGGTTGACAAATGAAAAAGGAAGGTATACTACAAGGGCCATTATTGGTTCAGGTAATATGTAGTTTTTGAAGCATTTGTACAAATTGGTAATTTTGACATTTTTAAAAGGAAAGTTTGATTGTTAACAAAAAGCGAATATTTTAAGATTATGCTGCTTTCACTTCTCCTAGCATCAGTTCCCAGTATAAAGTGAAATTTCTCCATAGAGTAACTGGCAGCCTGAACAAAAATAAAACATAATCCCAGTCTGATACCTTGGTTACTTCCATCATTCATAATATCTATCTTTTGCTTGGCATTATATTACATTTATCAGTGTCCCCCTTTATGTTATTTTGAAATTTTCTTTGCACCTGCTACCTAGTGGTGTTGCAAAAAATTTTATCACCTCACTGGAACCAGTGTTAGGCTAGGTATTGCCCCCTACAAAGTTGTTCACATGGTTACTGAATGGTTCTTTCAGCTTTTCAGGATTGTGCAAGATTTTGTCAAAATGGCCTTGGAACACTCACCACACATGCTTGGCATATTCTGAGTACACTTGCAAGGATGGATGTACTCTGCCTTGTAGCCAGATGAAGTGCGATATGGCAGGGATCTGTCATTTGTATCATGGCAGGTCAATGAGAGTTGCACCCTCCATTTCTCTAGTGTACCTGACTGATTCTAGGAGGGATAATTGGCACTTCCCAGTTCTAAATCAACAGTATCAGCAAGTGAGTCTTCCTTTTTCTTGTGAAGAAAGCATGGGCATCTTAACTCACTTTTGTAGACTTGTGGTTATGTCACAGTTCCTTAGATCAAGTCCTCCTGAGGTGGTATTTGTTGCCTGACTGGGCGCTCGATCTAGACACTGGTCACAGGGCTGGGTGAGGAATACCAGTCAGTGAGAATTTAGGTGGGCAGGGGACTCTAACCACCAGTCATGTAGTACTAGTATCGGGGCTGATTCTACCAGTCGCCAAGTATTAGATTTTGGCCTTAGTTTAACTGGATGTCTCTCCCTCTTTGGGCGAATGATATAGGACAATCTGAGAAAGTATTTGGGATCCCAGGAACATTTTTGTTCTCCAAAAAGGACCAGAGATCAACTTGTTCCCTTGTGATAAAGAAATTAGGTTGATACCCCACTTTTTCATGTTTGTGTTCAATTCCTACAGAGCTTGCAGACTTGCATTCCTCTTTTTACCATGGCACCATGGCTGAATTTCCCACAACCTTACTGGTTGGCAGACTGAGCAAGTCATATGCCCTCCCTGTTTATTCTTTATTATGAAAGGAAAAGGGGTCACTATTTCTTCTCCATAAGCATTAAGATGGGATAGCCAATCATCCCCTTTTTTAAGGGGAGAGAAGAAATGCAATATGTCCATCTTGCCTTATCAGTGAAGACCAGAAAGTGAATTCTGTACTAGTGGAAATAAACAAATTGTAGAAAGAATCATTTGTTTCAGTTCATACAGTAGCTGGCTACAAGGTGCATTGGCCACTCATGTCTCCTGACCTGTATTTAGGAGAGTCCCAGTTGGAGATATCAACAGGAACCTGTAAAGTTGCTTAAAGCTATGGAGCTTAAAGCTTGGACCCTGGTTAACACAGCTTCAATGCAGATCTTTTTTGCCTCATTCAACCTATGGAGGGAGGGATTTCTGTCAGTAGCCACTTTGGACAAACTTTCGAAGACTGTTGCTAAGACAGCAAGGCACTCTTTTGATTCCACTTCCATAGTGATGCTCAAAGGTTTTGTTGGACCACAGCAAAGATCTGTTAAGTGCAGCTACACTTTATGTGGAGTCCTTATTCAGTTGATTAAACCCTACAGGGGCCTCACCATGTATTGGAGATCAACACCAACAGTTAAACTAAGAAGTGTCTGGAGTCTGAGAGGTTTATGAATCCCAACCTGAACATTTTAAACAGGGGTCGCATTAGAACATCCAGACCCCTTATATTTGTTCTTGTCATTTTCTTGCAAATTGAGGTGATAGGAATGGGTCAGGGCAATAAATATACCAACTCCCCCACTCCAAAGGCTGGAGGCAGTCAGCTCTAGAGAGTGTGCTTTGATGCCAAGAACTCCCTCTGACCAATATCGCATTAGGTTCCAGAGTTGACTTTATTTGTGGCCCTGATTGAGCCTAATGAATGAATGGGTCTTAATTATAATAAGAAAAAATTATCAACTTTGCTTCCAGGAATTCCCACTTCAAAGACCCTTATTTGGGATCACCAGACCAAATTGAAGTCCCTAAGAGAACAGGTAAACACCTTTCTATATAAGGGGACAATAGAGCGGGTAATAAATACTAGTGTCTGGGATTATGTTTCCAGATTCTCCTGGTTTATAAGGGATGGAGGAATTTAGATTGATTGACCTTTCTCCATTGAATAAATTTATTAAGAGAAAATTGGAGACCTGGGGCTTCATCAGGAATTTGGAATTCTACAAGAATGAACAATAGTTTGGTCACCATATGCCTCCAGGATGCTTACTGTCTGTGCTTGCTTTCAAGTCAAGTCAAACTGCAAGCAATTATAGATCCTCATCTGCTGTAACATAATATGCTTACAAATCAGGGCCTATGCTGTTTGATCTACTGATTACTTCTTGCATACTACATAGACCCAGATATGATGACACATAATGCAATGGCAGATCTGGCTCTGAGGAGTTTGCAGTTGTAAGCAAGTACATATAGTACCTACACATCACCATCTTCCTGTTGCACTGGAAATTCCTGCAGTTTGGCCTTGGCAAGGTCTTTTACTGTTAGGCTCTTCCCTTCAACTTTGTTTCCTCTCCAAAAGCCTTTACCAGGATGATGGAAGCAATAGTGGCCTGAAATCATAAGGTGTTCCCACTATCCAGTATTTCAGTGATTGGTTGATGCACACATTGTGAAAAGGATTTCCCATTTTTTCAACAGTTGCCATATTTAATGATCTGGGGTCATATTTACAAACATGAAAAAACTATGTCAGGATGCTTTTCATCAAATTGTTTAAATTCTGTTTTGTGGTTTATGAGAAGAAATTAGGTTTTCTATTTTAAATATTAGCAACCATTATTTGATGATGAAGCATTGTTTGTACAAATCTGAGAGCCCTTCAAGTCAGGATGCTTTGTCAAATTTGTTTTAATTATATTTAATGGCATTTTCTTTCAAGGTTTTCCTTTTCATTCGTAACATAGCCATACTTGTCATTGGATCAGCATCGTTTGTACAAATTTAAAGGATATTAATGCCTGTATGATCTATGCCACATTTGATTAATACTAATGTAATGAAATGATTTTTTGAGATGATAGATGATGCAGGATGGATGCTGGGTCATATTATAAACTCACTTGGTCTTACAGCCATTTGAGCTATAATTTAACTTCAGAAACATTTCAACAACAAAACAATCATTGTCTATCCCAGTAAATAATAGATTATACAGTAAAACAATCTAGTGTGTGTCTCCATGGACTTTTTATGTAGCTTTAACAATTTTTCAGTCATTTTGTTCTGGTGTCATCAGTGTGGCAGTTTACAGTGTAGCAATGGGACATAATGATGTAGTCATGTATCATCATGTTTCACCCAGTCATATTGTCCTGACACCAGGCTGACCAGTCGTTACACTAACCTCTTAATGCTGAATGCCAAGTGAGGCAGC
>QKMX01348625.1:0-13446 GCA_003401595.1 Venustaconcha ellipsiformis
CGGGAAATCACCGGAAAGAACCACCGACCCACGAGAATCGAACATCAAGTGCTTATAATAGTTTACCAACTTCAAATGTTTGTTGGACTCAACCTTGTATTTCTAACAAGCCTTTAAGCTCAAAAAAGTCTCTCATCCTGATAGTGCTAACATTGGTAAGACATCATTCTAAACCATACATAAAGAAAATCAGAAGAAATATTCTGACCAAAGTACAAAGCTGAATGTTGATGTGTATTGGAGTAAAAGCACTTCAAGTATGAACTTTATGTTATTGTCATATTTCTAACAAAAAGATCTTAACATTTTGAATACCCATGTACACAAACTTACAAAATTTGCTTAAAATTAAATCAATTAAAGTCGCATCTTACATTTTAGTTATAGGGCATTTTATTACCATAAATATTGTAGAAATACTTGACCTATTGTTGCAACAGCTTCGCAAAATCTCATTTCGTAACATTCAGAACTATCATCTTCTGATAATCAACTACAAAGCAAAAATGTTGGTTCTAACAGCATTTTTATGCCATGCAAATTAGAGCTTGTAGCTTTTTCAAGGAGACACTGCAGATGGCCTTGGTAAGCTTTGAACCTGTAACTCATAAGTTCAATGTGCAACCAAATGCACTACCATGAATCTCTCACATGTTCAATAAATTAATTTTCAAAAATAACCGAGCAGTTGTGAAAAAAATTTACTCACAGCAAAGCTTCCATTTTGATTTTTTTTTTATCAAAACACAATAGAGATTGATACTAGCTTTGAAAAATGGTCATGATTTTGTTTTCAATGCTTCAACTTTGAAGCTGAAAACTATGATGTCAGGGATGGCTATTTGAAAAAACCTGAATAGCAGTTAATTCTCTTTTCATTTTTTCTGATCTTATCAACATAATATTCAAATCACAGAATCAACATTGTAGTTATTCCATTGAACAGACCAAAATTTTGCCTCAGGGCACTGTGTTCTAATAAGCAAAGCCACCTGGATGTCAACAATATCAAAAAACAAATAATTTGGTGTGTTCCTTGAATAACCATAAAATGCTTAAGATCAATTTATCAAAGGGTACAGGAAAAGTTGTTATCTATTCCTGAAGACACTGATTTCACAGAAGCTCTTACTCAGGCTCAAAACATTTTGCAATAAAACGAGTTTTATGTATGTTACTACTACATATACATGTACTGAACAATGGTTTGTATGGAATTTTCCCTCGCTTGTAACACCAGCCTATTTATGTCTAACATGAAATGGACCCAAAAATCCTCTCATTAAGAACAAATTGGTTACAACAAATAAAGAAGCAATTGGATAAGAAATTAATATAATTTTGTTTTGATTTCTGTTATATTTCAGCAAGTATACTTTCATGACAAATAGAAAAAAAGCTCATGTGCATCAATTTTAGAATTTAAGTTACTAAAGCTGAAAATTTTACTAACTTGATACAAACATTCTACATTTTATTTTTACACCCTGCATATTACAATGAAACATTATAATTTGATTTTTCCTTGAAGAAGTCCATAAACTGAGATATATCTCCAATTTTACTCTGAATGCTGACTCTCCAGAACGATAACAATAGGTTGATCACTAGTGGCAGACTGGTACAGGTTTCTGAGTGCCTCAATTTTCTCCAACTCAGCTAAATCAACTGTTCCATCTTCTCCAATGTTGATGCTGAAATTTTCTCCAATCTCTGTCCCGTCCCCTGCATGCGCAAGGATCTGAATGTTTCCTTCACTGTCGGTATGGATATGTCCACCACTGACCTCCTGAGTGATCACTTCAATATGACCAGTTCCATCACCCTGACCTGCCTCGGCAAGAGCCTGCTTGATAACATCTGTTACAGTCTGCACTTCACTTTCACTGATTGTATTGGAATAGACTGAATTAGACTGAAGGATCTGTGTTGTACCAGCAACAATTTCCTGCGTGTAAACTTCCTGACTGTCAGTATCTGTTGAAGCATTGGACATCTGCACTGTCTGAGTGGAACCCTCTTCAAAAGGTTGAGCAAAGACTTGAATGTGACCTGTAGAATCGCGTCTGGTGTGAACCTCAATGGCACCACTTGGAATTTCTATGCTTTCTGATTCCTCTTCCTCATCAGAATCATCAGCCTCCTGCTTGATGTCTTCAGGGTTTGTGAATGTCTGTATCACCTGCCCATGACTATTGACATATATCACTGACGATTTAAACTCCTTGCCAATAATTCTAGTTTTCTTCCAGCCAGTGACTTGCCCATCTTTGGGACCAATAAACTGAACAGTCTTTCCTCTTATTACACTGTGAACACTATTCAGGTGTCTCTGGAGTTTGCTGTTTGTATAGAATGCCTTTGGACACACATTGCATTGAAATGGCCGTTCATTCTTGTGTGTCCTAATGTGAGCTGCCAGGTGCTGGCGTTCAACAAAAGATTTTCCACAATCTGTGCATAAATGTGGTTTATTGCCAGTGTGGACATACATATGGCGACGAAGCAGCTCTTTGGAGACGAAACGTTTTCCACAAAATTTGCACCCAAATGGTTTTTCTCCAGTGTGCCGCCTCAAGTGCTCATTAAAATAACCTTTCTGTGTGAACCCATGCCCGCAGTAACTGCAGATATATGGCTTGATCTTTGCATGGATGAAGGCATGTTGTCTATAGCAAGTTTTGGTACGGAATGACTTTCCACAATCCGTGCACATGAATGGTCGGTCCCCTGAATGTATAGACATGTGTTCCTGCAAAGTGCGTTTTTCCATGTAACTACTGCCACAGATGTCACAGGTGAAGATGCTATCATCAGAATGAACGTCCATATGCTCAACCAGTTTGCATGCAGTCTCATACTCTTCATCGCAGCGTGGGCAAAAATAAGGCAATTTCTGGTTCTCAAGAGTGATATACTTAATCTGATTTTCCTTCTGTTCTTCACCTCCCTCCTCAGTTTGTGTTGAAACATTTGTCTCATCTCCTTCTACACCCTCAAGATCATCAGTTTCTGTAGATTTTTCATCCACTGACACATTGGGATTAACTTCTGCTAGTGTTATGTCATCAGTAATAACAACTGACTCATCTACCTGCTGACTTCCTGAGATGAGCTTTTCAACATTCTCCTCACTCAAAACAACCTCCCCATCTATTTTTGCTGGAACAATCTTTTGTCTCCTACTTTCCCTGCAGTCAGAACAATTACAGAAAGCTTTACCTCTTTTCATTTTCCAAACATGAGCCAAGATATGTCGCTTTATTGTGGCTTTCTTTGTGTAGGTCTTCTTACAATTATCCCATGTACATTTGTACAGAACTAGTTCCCCCTTCGAGTTTCGTTTTGGTGGCATGTGACGCATCTTGTGTGTACCCAGAGAACTACTGGTTTGAAACATTTTATGACAATACTCGCACTCAAACTGACGACTTGGAAGATGTGTCTGCATATGTCTCTTCAATCGGTTCTTTACGTAGGTCATGTAGCCACAGACCTCACAAATCAATTTCTTAAGGGGGTAGAGATCGGCATTTTCTGGCATATGCTTGAAAATTCTGTGAGAGCGAAGAGAGCTGGATGTTTGATATCTTTTTCCACAGATGTCACAGGCAAAATTCCTTTCACTTTCATGAGTTTGCATGTGTCTGGTTAAGCGATTTTTCAGAGAGAACCCTTTGCCACATATTGTGCAAAGATGCTCACGAACTGGTAAGCCATTTTCATCAGTGATATGAATCTTCACATGCTTGGCAAGATCATCACTGTACATAAATCTCTTTCCACATGTAATACATGCATAATTTTTCTCACTTGTGTGTAGTCGCATGTGACGATACAGACTCTTTTTACTAAAGTATTTACGTTTACAAACTGTGCAACCATGTGTTCTGCTTCCCAGGTGAAGTGTCCGGTGAGAAATCAAATTTCTTTTCTCCATAAAGCGTCGATCACAGGTTTCACATTTGAAGATTTTCTCTGCTTCATGATAGTCGACATGAAATCCAACTTCTTTCTTTGATTCAAACTTCTGTCCACACCGGACACAGTGAAACTCTCCCATATTTGGATGAGCACTCTTCAAATGCTTCCTTCTTGTATCATAGCTGATAAATCTCAATTCACAAAGGCCACACTGTAGATATCTATCAACCTCTTGACATTTAGATTCCTGGTGTTTATTCAACTCCTCTTCAGAGCTAAAGCCATGTCCACAGTTCCTGCACTGGCACTGAAAAATTAGATGATCCAACCTGTGATCTAAATACACTTCCATATCATCAAATTCCTTGTCACATATTTCGCAGACAACCTGATTTTCCACTTTCTTGTAACTGTAGTACATCAGTGTATCCACATAGGCATGCTCACTCTTGATATGTCGCCTCAGCCTGTCTCGGCTGGTAAAGGCCTCATTGCAATACTTGCATCTGTGTTTTCTATTCTGAGGTTTATGAATCCTCTGGTGATGTGTAAGAGCAAGCTGAGAATTGAACCTTTTCTTGCAGATGTTACATATGATGCTTCTACCTATAACTTCTGAGGTACTAGTCCAATGCTTTTTTCTTATATGAGTCATCAGGGTAACGTGAAAGTTGAAAATTCGACCACACTCCAAACATTGGTGTTTTCTTTTTGGTTTTGGTGTGTCTGGTGATTCATCTTCTCCATCCCGACTGGATTCCTCACCATCACCCTGATCAACAAGAATGTCAACTTTTGGCTTCTCATCCTTGCCTCGGATATATATTGGCATGTCCTTTAAATCAACATTTTTATGTCTTCGTTTGACATGTTCCTTGAGGTAGTCCTTTCTACGGAAGAATCTGTCACAGTAAGGACAATCATATTCCTCCCCATAATGCAGTAGTAAATGCCTCTGCAGTGTCAGAGGTCGAATGAACTCCTTTCCACAAATTTGGCAGATGGGTTTCTCATCTGGTTCGACTTTAGGCATATTACTGTTTTGACTTCGTCTACGCTTTGTTCTAGTCTCACCAAATCTTTTTTTTATCCTGTGACTCTTTTTCTCAGAATTGCTTTTGCTCTCCTCTTCTTCGTTTTCCTTTCTTCCTGACTGATCTTCTTCATCCTCTTCATCTTCTGAGGCTTCATAGTTTTCATCCCTGTCATCATCATATTCCTCCTCTTCCTCCTCATCCTCAATCTCTTTAACCAAAACCTCCTTCTTAAGCTTAATTTTCCTTCCTGACCTGCTGTGTATCTCTATTACTTCCTCCACCTCTACTGGTTCCTCTTTCTTCACTTCAGCTTTGGGTTTACGCCCAACTTTAGCTTTTACTTTCTCTGGACTATCTTTTGGTTTCTTTGCCTCCTTTTCTTCTCTCTCATCTTCAGAATCTCTTAATCTCTTTGGAGGTCGTCCTGGTGTGTTCCTGCGGGGAGTTATTTCTTCCAGTTGCTTTTTCTTGGCAAGGTACTTTCTTTGTGCATTTTCTGCTGGATGACTCTTCATGTGTTGTTCCAACAGATACTCTATGTGGAAACTTCTCTCACAAACCTCACACTGGTATTTGTAGATATTGCCACGATTGGTCCGTCGGTCACTTGATGCTGGAGGACTGAATGAACTTCCAATTGGAGTCCTGAAGCTTGTGTCTCTTTTGTAACCCTTCTGGGTTACAGCCTCATCTTTTTCTTCTTCTGATTCAAAATCTGAATCAGAGTCATGAACTGAAACCCGTTTTCTTGGTCTTCCTCTTCCAGCTGGGGTTTTCCTTTTAACAGACTCCACAGATACTGAGGACTGATCCTTTCTTGGTCGACCTCTTCCTTTGGGTGTTTTATTTTTCTCCGACAGTCCAGGCTCAGCTTCCTTTTCATTTTTTTTGGGTCTTCCTCTTCCACGTTTAGGAGTATCATCACTCTCTTTCTCAGTATCAATGCTAAGATTCTCTTTTTCTACTGTTACAGAATCATCCTCTTTATCTACCTTTCTTGGCCGTCCCCTGCCACGTTTGGGTGTATCATCACTCTTTTTAACTTTCTCATAAATTCTTGGTCGACCTCTACCTTTTTTTGTAGTTCCCTGTGCCACACTGGAATCTTTTTCTGCCGTATTCTCTTTCTCCTTTTCTTCGTCTTCACTGGTTCTTTCTGATTTGACAGCATCTTCATCTTTAGTATCTTCCTCTTCCTTTGAGCTATCTTGTGCCTTCCCAAGCTTTCTTTGACCTCTTCCCAGTTTTGGTGTTATCTTTTCACTTTCTGATGAAACTGTTTTGGGAGTATTATCTCCATCCCTTCCTTTTCTGGAATTTTTTCCAGACACAGGTGAACTGGAACTGGATGAATTTTCATCTTCTTTTCCCATTCTAGGCCTCTTTCCAGGAACCAATGAGGGTCTTCCTCTCTTGGGTCTATTATCATCATCTTCCTTTGATGTGGTCTCTCCGTCTTCAACAGCCTTTCTTTTGCCTCTTGTAGTTCTAGCTGTTGAAGACAGTATTTTGCCTCCTCCTTGCTCCCCATCCCCATCCTGATCTGATATTGCACTCTCTTCTTCTACTTCACCATCTGATTTCTTGGCAGCTTTAGATACAAAAGAAATAAAAAATAGAGAAACCACCTTCATGATGCAATCATGGTAATTCATGTAAGGATTCTTCAGTATTTTTCACCTTAAGTGCATCTACCTGATTAAATCTCTGGTGTTACTACATGCATATCATGTTTTTACATTTATAATACAGTAAATACAAAATATGTTTATTACCTAAGTACCATAGCAATGTGACAAATCAGCATGCCAATTACCTAACAGATTATTTTTCTTTGGCTCATGGTATGTATTCTCTAAATTCAATGGTTGATTGATGTTGTAATCTGTCTCCTAATAAACTGTTAACTTACATATGGCTCCATTGTCCTAGCATCACTTTCAATTCAAAACTACTTTACATGCAGGACTTGTCAATTTTCACAAAAGTATGAAAGCCAAAGATTTTTTTTTTTAATGCTGCTTTTCTTTTATAAAGTTCTAAGTAGATACAATTGTTATAATATTGTGCAACAATCAGTACTGCTTTATGTGTGTGTGTGTGATTTGGATTTTCAGCATAGATTTAACAATGTTTCTGTCATATCACTATGATATCTGTAGTGAGATACTTTACAGAGATGTCTAACACTGGGGCATTATGCAACAGACATGTGGCATGGTGTCCCATCCATCATGTTATCCTGACAACGGGCCAAACAGTCCTAATATTAACCTCTTAATTCTAAGTGCCAAACGAGGCAGCTGCCAGTACCATTTTTATAAGTCTATGGTATGACTTGGCTAGGTTTTGAACCTGTAACCTGAACCACCAGGCCACTGGAGTGGTCATTTACAAAGTTCTAAGCAGATACAAAAATTGTACTAATACTGTGCATGAATCAGTGCTGCTTTCCCTGGTTACTATTTGTAAGTTTAAATGAAACTGCCCTAAAGCAGAATTGGAATGAGAATGTGTGTTTCATAGGGCAAGAGTTGATAAACTCAACAAGAATGACTTTTGCTGTCATGGTATGCACTCTGGTCAAGGTTCACTGATTAGAAGATGTGTCATGATGTCATCAGAACAACACAGGCCTAGAATTGATGTAAATTTCATTGAGGACAGATGGACTAAAAAACTGAGAAATTTTGTTTATGTATGGCTTGGGATAAGAACAAGTGATCAAATTTAATCTTTAGTAAGGCTTTTATTTGGGAAAGGGAACTGAAAAAGAAAAATGAAATTTGTTTTTGAGATTTCAGTGTAGTTCAAGGATTTTAGTATGGCTGTAACTTTTCTGTTAACAACGAAGGCTTTATCTGGTAACCTGCATGAGATGGTGCCATGTGGTACTACAATCTCCATCTACTGTCAACATCTATACAAGGATGCATTGCCACAATGGGAGGCTCTTATTTTGACCACAAAAATAGAATTAGCTGAGGACATTCTGCATTGGTAAAAGTCACATGCTGTGTTTCACTTTTTTTAAAACATGGTGAATGAATTTTCTGAACCCAAAAATGTAAAAATCTAACAAACAAGAGTCAATCGATGTGACTGATGCTCAATTAGGCATAAAGAATTTCCAGGATTTTCAAGATAAGACCATTTATTCCTTTTTAGTGCTAAGTGCTGAAACTATCTCCGATATTCTTCAGTACAAATGCTGTTATGATGACATAAATGTACGTCAGATTGGCACTATTTTGATTTAGCACCAAATTAAACATTACAAGTCTTCTGGAGAAAAACCATGTCAATATGACCATCTATTCAGTGGGAGTAGTGACCGCAATATTTTCATTGCAGTTGTTTAAATGTCCAACCAGCACAATTTTAATTTAGGGACAAAAAGATATAAAAGTCTTCTTGTGAAAACCCGTTATTTATACGACTTTCGGTTTTTTGAGGAGTAACAACAAAACTTTCAAGATGGCTGCTTTGATGGCCATATTGGATATCAGGTGTGCACAATTTTCATGCACATGTGATCATTTATTTAGGAGAAATAGTGCTATGATTTTCATGATGATCTCTGTGGTGGCAATACTGGATAACTGATCAGCACCCTTTTCATTTAGGATGTCTGTTGGATGTTGTGCACATGTAAATGATTGATCTGGGCAGGTCATATTTGCCATATTTCCAGAAGTGGTTTTAATCTGCATTCAAGTGTCTAACCTTTGTTTTTGGCACAATTTAGTTCTTGAAATGTTCTTTTTTTGTGTATTTATTAAGGGAATTTATTGAGGTAAATCCATGGATTCAAGTGCACACACAAATAAATGAAATTACAGTACTATTTTGTAGGGGAATGGCAACCAATGTGGTGATTCAGGAACATATAATTGTGCAGCATTAGCAAGGCAGATTGATGCTCCTTCCAAATGTGGATTCATATTCCAAAATTTGGTATCTGAGTGTACAAGGTTGAGTATGTTGGGCCTAAAAACAACAAAATACACAGGAAAAGATGGATCAGAGGACAGCATTGTGGTATTCTTAAGAGCCAATTCTGTTTATCTAAGATGCAGTCATGGCTCCTTTGCTGCATAATATAGCAGACCTTTTCACAAGAAAGTTCTCTGTGTATCAAGATAAAGTTCCTGGTCAAATAAAGCAGGTGCTGACAAGCAAGCCACAGTCAAGCCAGGATCGTTCTCAAGTCTTGCAGAAAAAGACCCTCTGGTCCACTCCCCAATCTGTATTTGTCCCAAAAATTATGATATGTTCATTTGCCGCTGAAGTATCTGATATATGGAAGGAAGGTTGATGCATGGTCAAAATAAACCCCTCTCCACAACAGTGACAAGAAAACAACCATTATGGGTCATCATGAACTCTATGCATACAACAGATAAAAATCATCAACACCACCTACTCACTTAGCATAGGAAGCGCAAATGATCTAAGTGAATTTTTTAATCAAAAACAATGAAATAAGGATATAAATATTATTTTTTACATTGGTCACTTATGAACAATTCCAACATCATAGAGAATTATAGAGAATTACAATGAACAAACCCAAGACAAAGTCTGATAGAACTTGCAACCTAATTTCTCAAAACACAGATGCATGGTGGGCTCGTTTTCTGTCTTAATGGATTTATTCTGCATCCAGATCATGAAAGTTTTGCATTACCATGATTTCTGTAAACAATTCAAAAGACACAAAAATTTTACACTGCTGAGGCCAATTCCAATGCCATCTGGAAAGTGATTCTTGTCCCACCATTCAAAACCTCAACAAATCAAAGTACTGGGAATACTGATGGCTTGGAGAGTTTACATTATACTAATATACATTAGACTGGATAGAAGAACACAAGTCCAAATATATTGTAATTCATGTTTTTTATACTATCATCAAAATACTGCTTTAAATTATCTTTAAAATATTTTTATAAATTTACTTTTCTTGATATGTCACCAGAACATTTAAGGCAACATCTGAAACATTATTAGAGAAATTACTGTAGCGATAGTTTTTGTAAAGCATTTTTTTTTACTAATGTTTCAATCAGTACCAAGAGCTGAATGATATCCAAGGGAGATAAGTACCATCAAACCTAATAATAAACCTAAATCTGTGTTGCTCCAAATGACATAAATTGACACACTTTGCTACTCATTTTTAGCAAGATCATATTTTTTTTAACCATTATTAATAATACAAACAATATTTAGTAAACCAGAATGAACATTATGTGATAAGCATGGACAAGAAACCCTACTCTTTTTGTTCTCAATAACCAAGGTTCATTCAGGTAATCTGGTGTCAATAATACAACAAATTTAATAGGGTTCATTGTCATATACATATAGTGGCTGCAAGATAGAGGAGTTTTAAAATGAGAGATCAATATACTACCTTGTTGTTTTGCCAACCTGGCCTTGGATAATTCCAGGGAACCCAGATGAATTTTCTTTCCTGTTTTCTTGTCTGTTACAACAAAGAGGAAGTCCATATCCTCTGGGTCTATATCTTTGCACTGAAATAAAGAGGGATCACAAAACAATTAAAACTGAGAAGCTATTTCTCTAACTTACTGAAAAAATCCAGATTTTGTAGACAATTATGCTAAGTCTCCACAACATCAGTGAAAAATTGTTCAACCATACAATCAGGATGAAAGGGGAATTCTTTTATGACTGTATGAAATCTAGAATTTTCCAATGTATATTATTTCACCATCATTTGTATTTCTCATCTCTTCCAGGAAATCACAAACTGTAAAGGCAAGTAACTCTGATTATATTCCTTGTTAGTGTATACAATATACCAAATATGACCAATACAACTAAAAACAGCAGAAGCATAACGGTTGTTTTTATCTGCAGTCAACAATCATAACCAGTGTTGCACATTGGCTGAGTTGTCAGAATGATATTTTATGTTCCCCCTGTCCCTCTACAATGATCAGATTATCAGGATTTATTATCAAATTTAGAGTGACAATGGCAGTTTGTGGGGGGGGGGATAGAATGTACTCTAGTTTCACTCACTGGCAATACTCTTCCAAATTTCATTACAATCCACTGAAGTATGACGCTAGTGGCATTCACAAGATTCTGTCATACACTGCATTTAGCTAAAAGAGAAAACAAAATTTGGGAGCACATGGTGGCTTGTTGATTTGTGCATCATTAAATTTTTTATATATGACCCATGCATGTAAGTTTGACATCTTCATTGTCATACAGAATCCTGCATTCATGGTGGGAAGCATGGAAAATACAGATTCTTGTGAATATCTGCAACTTGATTGAAAAAGCAGGTTATACATGATGTTTTCAAAGGTGAGGCATCAGGATCAGTTGGCATTTATTTTATCCCAACAGCTTGTTAGGCATAAAGTAATCTGAATTTCCTCTGACCCTAGCCGCCCCATTTCTGATATTTAGCTATTTATTTTCGGGTGGAAGGCCAGAGCCAACTGCCTATTGAAAAGCTGGCATAGTGTAGCCGCTTACTAAGCCAACCTAGCAAGTTTGAACTCCCTCACAACAAGCCATACCTGCATGAAATCAATAGGAAGATTTATTTTCTCAGAAATTTTGAGGATGACATTCAGTTTTTCTTTACTCTGCTGACAGACAAGACGAAACTACAACACTGATAAAATTTGACCTTGAACTCGCCATTTGCACTGTCGGTCACATGACATGAAAGGTTGTTAAACTAAATTGATTGGCACATGGTGAATTGTGTCAGATTTTTAAGTTTTATAAATGCATGTTGAAAATATGAGAAGGTTTGAAAACCCCAAATGACCGATTCCAACATCAGATGATCATTTTGTTTGGCAAATACTGGCTGATGAAATTTGTGACAAGTTTTTAAAGTTATATATCAGATTACTGGTGCTGAGAATAGTGTTAATGGAGATACCAGTGGGCAATTTTGAGTCCAAAAATGGTTTTAAATAAAACTCTGATGTACATGCTGGAGGGATAAAACAGACAGCATACCGATCAATCACTCTTTCAGCAAATAATAAAAAAAGCACAATACCAAACCAAATTCAAACACAGTTTGAAAGTAGAATGCAATGTTCAATTCTTTTCTCCAGCAATTTAGCCCTGGAGGATCATTTGCTACAAAACTATATTTTCCTATTGGGGTTAAGATAAACTGAATATACAAGAATGAAAAAAAAAAAAAAACGACATTATGAAGTAAAGATTTTATCTGATCAAAATACCTTAGTCTGGTGGCTAAAATGAGTCTTGCATTTGATCAAATGAATCAGCCTTAAATGGCTTACAATGTTGAATAAAATTGTCTAACAACTAACAGGTAGCCTGTTTGAAAGTATTGTTGTTTGCTTGTGATGGATGACAGTGAAATATAAACAGATGTTAAGTATATGTCTATCTGTCATCTACATAATGGTAATACAAACAGTAAAAAACATAACAGGGCACCACCTACCATTGAGACCTTATAAAGATGGAATTAATAGTATTTTGTATAAAATACCATTTGGTGGGTCTGGCTTAACCAATCATTAAAGAAGACTGATATTTACCATGGACTCGATCATTTTGTTGAATTTTTCAATGCTCTGCTTCTTCTCTTCCTTGTTTTCCCCAGTCTGTTCTTCTTCTTTTCCAATCTCTTCCTTGTTTTCTCCAGTCTGTTCTCCTTCTTTTGCAACCTTTTCCAATTGTGATGAACCCGGCTTTTCCTTATCCTTTTGGGTTATTTCCTTCTCTGTTACTTTATCTCCAGAAATTGTATCTTTGTTCTTGTCAGTTAACATTTCTTTAAATGATGTTTCTGGATCAGGAATCTTCTCCTTCACTTCTGTAGTAACAGTAACATTTGCATCCTTGGAAGTTTCTTTAGCAATAGTTACCTTCCCCTTTTCTAACTCTTCTTCCTAAAAGAACCCAAAAATAACACAAGCAATGATAAAAACTAAAGGTTCAGTATTTGTGATAATATATATGATGACTATTCATAAATACAAAAGACATGAGGATGAAATACAGTCAAGACTTTGTAACAAGAACATGATTCATCCTGATTCTGGGCATGATTCAAGTGACTCGCTCAGACCAGATGTACAGTGATCTTTTATTTACAAACCCCTAGATACTAAAACAAAACTGGCATCATGTATCCAGTAAAAAAGTTAATGTAGCATTAATCCCTACTACTACTTGTAAGACTACTTGTCATAATATCACTTAACTTTTCATCACTGTCAATGATGATCACCTTAAAACTTATGGACTTCTCCAGTTGCCTAGTGGTCAGAGCATCCTCTTTGGATGCGAGAGGTCACATGTTCAAATCTCCGCCAAGTTATACCAAAGACTTATCATAATGGTACAAACAGCTGCCTCACTAGGTGCTCAGCATAAAGGGCTTAGTGTTTGGAATCGTCTGCCTAGTGTCAGGATAATGTGATTGGGTGGGACATGATGC
>QKMX01348644.1:1000-11899 GCA_003401595.1 Venustaconcha ellipsiformis
TGTGCTGAAAAATGGCGTTAAACCCAGGAAAAACAACTTCAGTATTGTACTAATTGAAAAATGCAAAAATTGAATTTTGATGTAGATGATTGTCTCATGAAATGTTAGTGTTTTAAAAAAAGGAATCTTGCTTGGTGGTGTAACAACAGTGTTAGTCTACTTCCCTGCTACTTTGAAACCCAAGTAATCAACAAAACTAAAAGCAGTGACATAATACACATTTTAGTATACACATGATGGTTGTTGAAACCAGTTGGAATAATGTTAACGATCTTTCACATTTTGAAAATAAATGTAATTTCTACAGAACAACAGTCAACTTCATTCAAAAAAGTGTGTTATTAACAATTATTATGCATGTGATTGTAAAATGAGGATTGTCATTAAATAGCCCAGTTCCCTACACCCCACCCCTATTTGCAGTTTTCTAAATGTCTAGCAGATTTTTTTGACGTTCCTTGGTAACTCAAATGCTTTAGTGCAGTCTTTGTTTGTGGACCTGGTTGATTTACCTATATAATTTTGTGTCTTCCTCACCAAAGCACAGACAGTGTCATTCAAGTATCAGAGGATGCATCTAAAAAATTTCATTACTGCGGTAGAGTTTCAGCAGCTCTTCAACCTGTTCCGTGCTGCAGTGGAGTTTTTATACCTTGGTTCTCTTTCCATGCACACTCAGCCGATGGTTCTCCTCTCTAAATGGTACCTGATACCAGGACATTCAGAGTACAAGATCTCAGTCTGAAAGGCAGCAGATGGAAAGGCTAGCAGTGTGAATAGTTAGAAGCCCCACAACCAGAGTGCACAATTGGCTCAGACGTTATAAGGTTTTTATGTCAACCTCTTTTAAATGGAGGCTATTCTCAATGCTGTACACCTGGTGGGATCATATTCAGAAATGTAGATGGTTTGGATTATGTTGGAAAAGCTTGGTTGTAGTGACTTAACAAACACATTCACCAGCCCTTATGGGAATACCTTCCTCAATGTTCCCAATATCAGATAAACAATTGATTACCATGGAGAGGCTGGCCACTACATTTGGATTGGTGTTTTTTTATCTGTCTGTCTTTTGCTGAGTCTGCATTCTACTGAGTGACTAATGTTAGATTTGTTTGCAACAGCTTTGAAAAGCAAGCTGTCCAGACCCAATTGCATTGACTGGTGGTGCTCTTTCAATGAGCTGGGAGGTAATTTGTCTTGGGAATATGTCTTCCCTCCATCAGTTTAGAATCCAGAGATAACTAAGAAAATAATGGGGCACAGTTCTGATTGGACAAATCCTGGATCAACGATTTTCTTGATTACTAGATTAGTTACCAAACAGACATACCTAGAAAAATCATAGCAACCCACCCCAACACTGTGTATTTCATCCTTGTCCAGGGAAGCTCTTCCGTCATGCACGGCATTTGTTCTGGTTGCTTTGCGCAGAAAGAAGTTCGCATTACAGTTGTGGAGAGGATCTTGACAACCTGATGGATCTCTGCTCCAAAAGCATACGAGGGGACAGTCAGATTTTCAGTGACTGGTGTCACATGAATGACATCAAATTGCAATCAGTTTCCATTCCCCAACTGAACTAACCTCCTACACTTTGAAGAATAAAAGTTAGCATTCCATTATTTCAAGTGATTTCTGCAACCTTGGCTTTTGAAAGCAATTTCTCAGTTAAAGACCGTGGAGTCATTTGGTTTTCACAATCAGTCCTCATTCTTAAGATTTAGCTTGCGTGACATGACATTGCAAAGATGATAGCTGAATCTTACTGAGCCTCTGGTTGCTGCCTAGACAAATAACAACACAATCGCACTCACACAACCAGTGTTGGGAGAATTTCATCCTTCTAATACATCATGATCTGGGTATAGGTTGGATGCTCAGCGTTTCCTACCCATCATACCCATTGTCCGAACATTACTGTGATAGGTAACTTCATTCACAGAAGTAAAATTTGGGTAGTTTATCTAGCAATTGTACCTGATCGCATTGCTGTTAAGCCCTCCAACCATTTTCATGCAATGCCAGCATCTTGCCTAATGAGTTGCTTTGCTTTAAATGGCTACAAGTGGGTTACTGCAATTTGGTACCTAACAGGATTAGGGGAGCTGATCTGTATGAGTTATTTCCCTTTGTATACTCATGTTTTTGTGTGTGGACAGTAAGATGTCACATCTGTAGGAGAGCTGTATTTAAGAGGTAGCAGAAGTAATTCATTATGGTAAGTATGAAGTATTTTCAGGGAAACATAATTTACTACAAAATTTCCTTTACTACATAGATTGATATTGTGAGTATTGTTGGGGTGATTTAGAATCATTAAAATGTGACAAGTTCAAAATAGACTTTTAGTCTTTGCCTACATCTAGTATGGTTACCACAGTGTACAACTCATCCTAAATTAATGGCCATATCTTCAAGGGGTTTTCATGAAAAGACCTGGGATTTTCATTGTTTATACTAAGCGAAAATGGCACTGTTCAGACGTAATTAAGTTGTCACTATTGATCCAAAGTTCTATTTTTCTTGTTGTTTTCCATATCTGTGATATCAAGAATTATTGTATTGTTCCTTACGTTAGAGCCATTTCTGTTTTTTTAATACAGGAGTTTCTAGTGGGTGGGGTTCAGCTATTTGTGCAAACATATAACAGTGCTCTGCCAATGCAATTTGTTTTTTGTATTAAATGTTTTACTTTTTTATATAAAACAATATTCACATGTAAGCTAAATAGTTTAAAATTGTGGCATTTTGTTTTTACTGCTGATAACTTATTACTTAACCTTTTCAGACCTTTGGCTGTTTGCTTCATTGCTAGTTCATTGAAGTTCAAAGATGTAGACTGGATAAGAAACTGATGTTGGTAGTTTGATGTCAGCAGTGATGGAACAAAATATAAGATACAAATCAGCAAAGCAGGTCTAGACTGGTTGACTTCAAGATTACACCAAGCTTCTTTAATATATTGGTGCATATGTCAAGGACTGGATTTAATAAACTGCGATCTCATTATTTTAAGAAAAATATCAAGCATATATGCAGTGTTTGACTTCTGCCTGGAAAAGAATATTTCACATGT
This sequence comes from Venustaconcha ellipsiformis, assembly GCA_003401595.1. Lineage (NCBI taxonomy): Eukaryota > Metazoa > Mollusca > Bivalvia > Unionida > Unionidae > Venustaconcha > Venustaconcha ellipsiformis. Next base: position 4,080 of record QKMX01348644.1, read on the forward strand.
AATACCAATATTTTAGAGCTTTGTAAATTGAAAAACTAAATCTGTGGAAAAATTTGAAAATCCAAGGTCTTCCAGGAGTTAATGATTACTTCACTCTAGAAAATCCGGAGAAACTGTATTTATTTCCTTGTGAACGATGAATCTTTGATAAAAATGAACGAGTATCCACAAAATGAATCAGAAACTTTTAGTGATCTGACTTCAGCAGCAATGACTTCTACAACTTTCGTGAAACCAGAAATCTCGAAGAGTGAAGTTTCCATGGCAACCAAGACCTCTGAAAGTGTGGTTTCCATGGCAACAGATTTGTATCTTCGTGATGATTGTGGGAAACAAGAAACCTCAGATATTTTCTCAATGGCAGCTAGCATTTTCTACCAAGATAATGGAGATCCCTCTTTTAGCAGTGGTTTTACCTATGAACCCAATTATGTATATTTATCAAATGTTGACATATCTGTTCAAGGACATGAGCAACAAGGATCACAGCAATTTTGCCCAAATGAATCTGTAAATTCGATAAATTATCAGTATCCTGGAAACAATTCAAGTTCAGATGAGCAGAATTTTGGTGGGCAGAACTCCCAAAACTTCATTTCACCCAGCAGTCAGATAGATTCATATTCTGGTAGCTATGGGAATGATGTGGCATCCAGTAACCAAAGTGGAATGTTCAATCAAGGTTGTGACTCTAACGGAATATCTCAAGGTGAAGGTCACAATCAGTGGTCCTTTAACCCTGGTTTCATTCATTCTTATGGAAATGGAATAAGATCATCTGACATAAATCAGCAACAGGAATTTTGGATGCAAAGCCAACAAAGTTTCAGTGGAAATATGGGGTTTGGTGGGCATGGCAATGTGCACTTACCTTTTGACAATGGTGGTTTGAATTTCAGTGCCAATATGAACCAGAGTTTGGCCCCATTCTCACAAGTGCAGCCGTATGGAAATCCTTTTGGTGGAAATGTAGCTGGTTATGGCATTGTACCAGGTCAGCAATCAGTGCCAGCTTTCAGTGAGAATGAGAGAAGCTTTAACCCCAGTTTTGTTCCCAATTCTAGTCATTATCCCATCCCACCAAATGGTGTAACTGGCAAAAATGAAAGCAAAACTAGTTCAGATTCACCAAAAGGTTCCCAGAGATCCAGAAACTCAGATTCAGATAAACCATATGATTGTACCAATTGTGGGAAATCATTCAAGTCAGAGTGGTCATTAAAGAGACATGCCTTGGTCCACAGTGGTGAGAAACCATACAAGTGCAATATGTGTGACCAGCGATATGCAAGAAGTGACAAACTTAGATCTCATCTTCGAATTCATAATGTGATAGACACAAAGATTGATATCAAGGCATTCAGAGATACTACCAGAACTAGGACATCCAAAAAAGGTCGAAAAGATTCGCAGCAGATTCAAGCTGTGATAAATGTTGGCCAAAATAACGTCACTTGCAGTGATGAATCTGCCCAAGGTGGCCCTTTGCCAAATTTCTCCCAAGTGTTTAGCCCACCAGAAACTGTGATGTCCAATTCAGAGTTGGCCATTACTAGAGGATTTGAGGTTCAAAACAACAATACCAATTCTGATAATTGTGTTTTACCATCGGAAGAAAGCATTTCTCTTAAAGAAGAAAAATCCAGAAAGGAAGATGACTTAGAAAATACAGGTAAGGTGAAAGATATGTCTTGGCATGAATCAGAATCTAGAAATGAGAAATCAGTCGTTGGGATAGAAAACAAAACTATAACTGAGGTATTTTTAAAAACAAATGTTGAAAATCCAGCCCAAGGTAATGAAAGCGGCTGTCCATCACAAAATAAAGGGCAGACCATAACTGTTGCTGGAACTCGAGGCGAGTCTTTTCTCTTGTTTAGTGGTTGTGATAGCATTTTAGCAAATAAAAAGCAACCAAACTGCAAACTTTTGTCCATGTATGTGTCTGAGAAAAATGAGAGCAGCTGTAGTTCAAATTCTGGTGGCTGTGAGTTACCAAATGACAAAAATCTTGTTCATTCTTTAGCAAATAGCACATATGAGGCAAAAAGAACAAATAAAATGAAACATACAAAAGAAGAGCAGGACCAGAATTTTAAAGGCAAACATGGAACTATTAATAATACAACTTTTTTGCCTTTGGAACAAAATACCAATCAGGAAGTAGGGAAGTCATCACCTGTGAAAGTGGAAACTGATAAACATGGAAGCAGTCAAAAGCATGAATCAGTAATAAAAATTATACAGGAGGTGATTGGTAAAATAAAACAAGAGAGTACTAGTTCACCTCCAGATGAACATCTTGAATCGTCTGTCTTGACAAAGGGACTAACTTTACATGCAATCGATAAGAACTCGACTCACATTCATGTTGAGAATGATCTTGGAAGACATGATCCAGATGGTGTAGAGAATAGCAAATCAAATCAGCTTAGTCCGAACAATTTTAACAGCCACAGAAATGCAATAAATCTTTTAGGTCCGAAGAAACCAAATAATCCTGATGCTCAGGAAAACATTACAAAGCTACCAAATGAAAAGTGTGCAAGTTTATGCTATGATCAGGAATGTACAAGCAATCCACGTTTTTTAATGCAGGTGTTGACAGACCAAAATAAATATGTTCCTGAAATGAAAAAAATGAGTCAGCAGAATAAGTGCAATCTTGATGCAGGTGTGAATCCAGTGACTCAGAACAGTGTGAATACCCTGAGTTTTGGATTAGGCTTGTTAAATCCAGAAAGTATAGGAAATCCTGATTTTGGACTTGACATGTTGAGTGAACATGACATCAATAATGCAGAATCTGAATTAGGATTGACAGCACAGCAGCATGAAACTGATTTACATTCTGGGTTTGGGTTGTTTAATCAACAGGGAATAGAAAATGCAAATCCAAGATATGTCATGCTGAATCCAGAAGGTATTGATGAAGCTGACTGTGGATTCAGTGGAATAACTCAGGAAAATGAAATCAAGACGATCATTAAAACCTTTGATTTAAATCCAGCTGAAATTAGAAAGGTACACTCACCATATCCTCCATTGGACCCAGATTCCTTGTGTAAATCTTTAGGTTCAGCGAAAACCATTGATCAGATACAGACAACAGGAAAGAAATCTACAAGTTCAAAGAAAAGGAAGAAAGATGATAAAAAAGATGTAGAAAAGCAAAATTCTGTCATTGCATCAGCTAGTAATTTGGATGATGGAAGTGTTGTGAAAGACAGAGGAGAGACTAAGATGCCTCGAAAAAGGAAGGCGAAGGAGGCACATAGCTGTGATGTTTGTGGAAGACTTTTCACACAGAAGGGATCGGTTATTCGTCATCAGTTAGTGCACAGTGGAGAAAAGCCATTTGAGTGTGATGTATGCAGCATCAAATTTGCCAGGATTGACAATCTGAGAGCTCATAAGAAAACACATGGCATTTTTGAATCTTGGAATACTAACCAAAAAGAAGAAACAGTTATCCTGAACATGGGCAAGAGGAGAAGCAAAAGGCATGGGAAGAGTGACATTAAGAAAGTAAATTCTTTACAAAATATAGATTTGAAAGCCCCAAAAGGAAAATGTGATGAATATAAAACAGGACAACAGTGTGAAAAATTTGAAGTTATAACGGGAGAAAATCAGGAAGTGCATCCTGATATTGTTACAATTAGTAAGGCCATTAATTATGAGGCTGGCCATTCAAAGGACTTGCTGGTAAAGGAGACTATGACTGACAATAATTTAAAAGAGATACATTTGTCTCATAGACACAAAGAACTCAGTCGGCAGTTAACACTTTGTTCTCCAGCTGAAAATAAAAAAATTTATCAAAATGTGGTTGAAAAGGGCAAGTCCAGTAATAAAGGATCAATAAAAAATAATCAGGTTGTGAGACACATGGGAAATGCTTTTAAGCAAAGAAAAAAAGATGAACAAAAGAAAGTTTCAGTTACAAGGAATTGTCAGAAATATGACCTTGATAAAAAGATGACTCAGAATCACAAAGCCATTAAACATATCCAAAGCAAAGAGGTTTTAAGAGAGACAAGGACAGAGAAATCAGTAACTGATAAAAATCTCAAAATGTCTGGGAACATTTGCCATTGTGGTCCCAATTCACAATCTCTGGGTTTATCTATTATATGGCAGAAATCATATATTTGTTCTGTGTGTCATGTGTCCTTTGTGAACCTTTGTTCGATGTGGAATCACATGTTCTCACACACCAAGCAGGACTCCAGCAAATGTGAGATATGCAGTAAGAAGTTTCAGAGTGCACAAAAACTGAAATGTCATCTCTTAAAACACATCTTTCGTGGGAAGGAGAGGCGTAAGTGTGTATACTGTGGTTTTGATTCTCAATCCTCCAGAAGCTTAAGAAAATTAACCCGTGAGATCAAATTTGCAAGCCGAAAACAGAAACAGTTTGTCAGCTCCATGAAAGTGGCTGAAGCAAGCTGTTATAAATGCAAGCTGTGCGGGAAGCAGTTTCTTTGGCATAGTTACCTCAAATTTCATCTTCTAGGACATGAAAACAAACTGAGCCCTTTTGGAAAGACATGGAGAAAGAAAAATGTCAAAGTTGTACGCAGATCTCAGGGTGGCAAAATTTATAAATATCTTGGTAATAAGGTCTCACACAAGACTGTGTCCAAAGTCGAACGCGAGAAAAAGTCTTGAGTGAAACCAGATTCACAGTTGTCTAATTCTACACAGGGTTGTTTAAAGTTCTTTATATAATTTGTTTTGCAAAAATGTATTGTTGCTAATTGCTGAAAAATTGTTTCCAACATCTTGCTCGTACTTTAAATAGCAAACACAGCGACCTGATTTAAAGTACAGGTATATATTGAAGACCCCAAATGACCAGTGGCTTTGATCATCAGATTGAATTTTTGTTGGGACGTTGCTTCTCCCCATTATCCCATCCCCATTTACCCATGTACAGTACTCCTTCATTATAATGCCATTGATAAAAATCGTAAATGTGAACTGGCTTACAGGTGAGATCACCTTAACATCAAGGTATTCTATACCATATCTCCCCAATACAAGGGACTGCCTTTATACTGAGGTGCCTTTATTAGATTAAGAGAGTAATGTACAGATGTATCCAAATGTGAACAGAGTAGACCCAGATTTAACACTGCATAACACATTGGTTTGAATTTTCTCGGGTTCATCAACAATTTGAAGGCTACATCCAGAGGCATAAATAGAGTAAAATGCCTTATCCAAAAGCACACCAGGGTTGTCTAACCTGGCTGGGCCAGTGGTGGAAAAAAACACGGGGGTAGTCTAACCTGGCTTATCTGATGGTGGAAATAGAGTCCACTAACTTCTCGTTTTGAGTTCAATGCCATAAGCGTGAACCACCTCGGCTGTTGCATCATATGATTAGGCTTTACATTGTTCACTTTAAACTGTAAGTAGAATGAACATCATAAACCCTAATTTGCTGTTGCATTATGTGATAAGAGATCTGGGTCTGTGCTGCTGGCATGTTGGTGCATTATGTATTAGATCATGAAATGTGTTGTTCACATTGTGCATTATATGATGGCAGATATGGATATATGCAGTTCACATGCTGGTGCATTATTCTAAAGCAGATCTGGGTTTGTGGTGTGTGCATGCTGGTGCTTTGTGTAATGGAAGGTCAAGTTTATGTTGGTCCCATGTTGGCACAGTATGTGATGGCAGATATTGGTTTTATGCTTTTTTTCATACAGGCTCGTTAACACAGTAACTGATCTTGGTCTGCGCTTGAACATTAACAGCAGATCTTACTCTGCGCAGTTTACATGCTCATGCATTACGTGAAAGCATATCTTGATTTGTGCTGTATGCAGAAGGGCAACAGTTTGGAAAAATGTGGTATTTTTACAGGTGGATCATGGGATTGAATTAATCTGGATTCAAATGTATACAGTTAAATCAGATCAATATGTGCATGTGTACATTAAATGTAAAAGCGTTTATTGTAAAAATAAAAATGCGCCTTGCCATTTTCATGTGGCCAGAATAGAAGCAGGAATTGCAATACTTAGGACTCAGTGCAAAATAAAGAATGCCAATTTTAAAGGTCGCCTGTTTTGAAAGACTACAGAATTTGATTTTTTATTTGAGCCTTACAGTGGTCAAAGGTCTGTAGTAAAAGACTTGTCTTAAGATGAGACATTTTGGGGGGGACACTGTGCTCATGCGTGGTCTAGTAAGATAAGTTTCTATGTATAGGGTATGGTGATGATGGTGTTTTATTTTGTTGCAGAACAACACAAATACAGTCAAACCTGTCAGTGGCTGTCAATAGGAAAAACTGGCTACACATGTTCATCTTTGTTTTTTTAACAAATATTTCACACTATCCTACAAAATCGTAAATCATGCATATATACTGTTCTGTCCCGAACTTATCTTTGACAAGATTACAGTATCCTGCTCACTTTAAATACATCCTTTGGATTAAACAATCACTGACTTTAAAGCAAATCGCTGATTTTTGTTTTGTGCATGATGACAAATCACTAATTTCATTACTGATATGACTAAAACGAGACTGATGGACTGGTTGGTGAGCTTGTGTAAAATTCTGCTTGGAAAAAGCAGTTCACACTTAAACAATTCTGAATTAGCCAGTTGCCTAACTTCACAAGATCAAAGGACAATTGGCTTATGCAAGAGGCTGTGATGAATCGACAATCAAAAGAAGTTTTATGTAGCTGTTCTTTGTGACCCATGAATCAAATCTGCCTGCCTTTACAGACAAGTTCTAAATATTAATGAAAAGGGATGTAACTCCTCTCTTCTCAAAGATCATCTGCATCAGATTAATTAATTAAGACAGACAGATGAACTATACATGTCACAAAAGGTGACTTCCATTTCTGCTGTGACAATAAATCTACGTTTTCCACCGTCCAGCAAACAGATTGCTTCAGCTGTCAGTCCTAATGATAAAAATTGCCCTGCAAATTTGATATTGACACTTTTAAGTTAAAAGAGCTAAGAAATATTTTCACATTGAGTCATATGATATTCCTTTATCTAAACAATACTTTCATCATGAAGCAAACGTTAGTTTGCAGAGACAGTGGCTGATGGCGATGAGAAACCATTTTTTTGTTAGGAAACACCTGACCACATATGGTAGTAAACCACTGCATACATGACATTGATATAGGGAATTTGCTAGAGAGAAATTAGAATGCTCATTGAGTCCAGGTGACCATTGTGTAAAGGTGACTGTTATGACTGGTTTTACTGTGTGTATTTAGTGTGGAGAAAAGTGCCTTGTCCAAGGACAAACCACAGTAACTGATCCAGGTTGATCTGATGGTAGGATTTGAACCTGCACCCATTTGGTTGCAAGTCTTACATGTTAACCACTGAACAATTATGGTTTTCTTTTCCTTTTTTTTCATTACAAAGAAATGCTCTGTAAATATAATGTAAACCCACTTTTATTATCATTCAGTTTATTTTGGCAGAATCTGGAGGAGAACTGTTGTTATCAAAATTAATAGCCAGAGTTCTTTTTTTTTCTTCTTTCCATGCAGCGAGACAGTTTGACATTAGAAACCATGAAAGCAAGTGGCTGTGAATGAAATGCATGCAGTAAATTTTCTGAATGTCATTTATTTGCTACTTTTATAAAGGAAAATGTCTGGCATATATTAATTTAAATTATATTCATGTGGTTTACATTCCCAAAACTTAAGACATCATTCTTCACAAGGGAGGCAGCAACGTGCATGCAATCTCAGTGTTTATTTTAGGCTGTACCATTGACTCTATGTTTTTCAACTTTGGTGCAAGAAAGTTAC
>QKMX01348645.1:17367-28752 GCA_003401595.1 Venustaconcha ellipsiformis
AGAACTTTATAAACTTGTGACATGGCATGTTGTGTAGTAATTGGAATTAGAATCTTGTAACATGGCACACAATTGATAAGCATACATAAAAAATAAGTGCATATGACCTTCGCTAACTCTGAAATAAGCCTATGCATTTTAAATGTAAATTTTATGATATTATGATGAATTTTCACATGACATCATCAATATAAAAATGTTTTGACCTAAGTCCAATTGTTTATAGGTTAATATGCAAGGAACGACTTAAGTCATCATATATAGTAAATGTATCATATTTTTATAACATCACAGGAGGTACAAATGTAATGTTTCCTTGGCCTGATTACATTTCTAGCCAAACTACTGTAATGTTTCTTTTGCCAGATTACATTTCTAACTGAACTAATGTAGTGTTTCCTTTGCAAGATTACACAGCTAAACCAGTGTCATGTTTCCTTTGCCAGAATATATTTCTAGCTACACAAGTGTAATGTTTCCTTTGCCAGATTACATTTCTAGCTAACCAGTGTCATGTTTCCTTTGCCAGATTACATTTCTAGCCAAAACTAATGCAGTGTTTCCTTTGCAAGATTACTTTTCTATCTAAACCAGTGTAATGTTTTTTTTGCCAGATTACATTTCTAGCTAAACCAGTTTCATGTTTCCTTTGCCAGATTATATTTCTAGCTAAACCAGTGTAATGTTTCCTTAGCCAGATTACATTTTTAGCCAGACTAATGCAATGTTTCTTTGACCTGATTAAATTGTGGGCTAAACTGTTGTACGGTTTACATCTTTTCTGAATATCTGGAAACAATACTTGTAATATGTATAAGGGGGATTACAATGCATAATGGGATTCCAAATGCAGTAATTGTAATTAAAGTTGTTATTCTAAAGGAAGTTCAACTGTGCATTCATCCTGCGGATGGTATCCTCGTACTATGGATCTTTTGATTCCCTGTTGTAGAAGTGTTAGTTATGGCTACAATCCTCTAAAACAGAGAACCAATATTGACAACATACAAATTTTATTTGTTTAAAATGTATTGCAACAACTTGCACAGATTGTTTCTATTAATAGGGAGCAATGAATTCAGTCAGGTGAAAACGTGTTGTTTTTTTTTTACAGATAGACTCAAATTCAAATGATACAAGACACAGCTTTACATGTGTAATGGGCTAAAAAGAAAAGTTTAGTGCTGTTATGTTGTTTTTTTTTCTGAATACCTTTTGTTTAAATGTGCACTATTGACATTCAGATCTTTTATTAATGTCTTACATTATTTAAAAGATTATTTACATTTTCTGGTGGCAATTACATTGGAAATCTGATTTAAACATTCCTGATTATGCAGTATAGGTGTTGATGCTGGGTGAAGAAAGTGAATGTAATTTGTTCTATTCAGGCATATGAGGGTAATAAAGTACCAACACCAATTCTTACAAAAATCAGTGCACCACCAAGGACACCGCAGCTACCAGCAAGGAGACCACCACCTACACCACAGGAACCAGAGGTAGGAACTGGATAGAGCCTTCACCTAAGTGGCTAATCAGGGTGTGAAAATTTAAATTAACCTAGATGAATTAGGTGATCATGCATTTAAAAATGTTTTGAAACTTTAGCAGCAAATGAATTTCATAGTTTTGCTTGCCTGTGCAAATATTTTCTCATAAGCAGGATGAATAAATGATATAACTTCTCTTTTGTAATAGTACAACCTTATTATCATAAAAGAAATGTTTATGTCAGTCTTATTGCGCATTATCAGAGGTGGGACATTATCTGATGGGAAACACCGCTGGGTTCATCTTTCCTGAGAAGAAATCTACATGTAAATATTTGTTTGCCATTATCAAAATTTACTTGCCCAGGAAAATTACTGTGGAAATCTGATTAAAAATTCCTTATTATGCTGTATATGGCCAATTATAGTTTTTACAACTTTTTGATTGGATTTTTGTAAGTTTATAACTTATAAAAGTTGTGTTCCTCCATGATTAGAGTTCTGTTCTTTCCATACACAAGGTGAAGATTTTTCTCTTGTCTTCTCACACACCAAATTTAAAGAATGATGATCTTGCATATTCAGATCTTGATAATGTTGGTTTTGCTGTCAAATTCTGGTCATATGGCCATGTGAGCTTACAGTATGACCCTGCAAAATGTGGCCATAATTCCAAGTGAGCTTACATGACCCTGCAAAATGTTACCATATAGACAAGTGAGCTTGCAGTATGACCCTACAAAATGTGGCCATATGGCCAAGTGAGCTTGCAGTATAACCCAGCAAAACCTTGCCATTATGTCCTATTGCATTTATAGTATGGTCCTGAGTTTTTCATGCAGCTATCAAAAATTGCATGCTACCAGTCTGTGATTTCTGATCAGAATTTGATTAGACTTAATTAGACATGAAATATTGGGTTATATCATCAAGACCTCAGACAAGATCGAAGAGTGAGATTCGCAGATTGTAATAAGATGATTTTGTATCTGATGAGCTTACCCTGTTACCACTATGGAAATCGTATTTCTGACCTTCTTTTGATTAAACTTGATAAGTAGGCTTAGATCAGCAAAATCTTGCTTGAGTAGTTTGAAGTGAGATCCACATATATTAATGAAGCAAAGTGAGATCCACATATATTAATGAAGCAAAGTCAGATCCACATATATTAATGAAGTGAAATGAAATCTACATATATTAATGAATTGAAGTGAGATCCACATATATTAATGAAACAAAGTGAGATCCACATATATTGATGAAGTGAAGTGAAATCCACATATATTAATGAAGTGATGTGAAATACACATATATTAATGAAGTGAGCTTGAATTTTATTGGCTGAGCTTCTTACCACTCCAGAAATTGTATATCAATCCAGTTGTAATCAAACATTGTAAATAGACCATTGTCATAAAAATGTTGGATGAGGAGTTCTTTTATGAGCAAGACCTGTTTATATTTATGAGATGCTGTTCTGAGTGTGAATTTTTTTCTACTCTTGTATTTGATAAGATTTTGAGACTATAATTTACATAAGCTTTTATCATCAAAATCTCAATTGAATTTGATTCTGAGCAAGATCCATGCATCATATTGGATGAGCTTGTCAGCATTCCGATTTTGATTTTAGTTGTTAAATCTCGTGTCATCAAGATGTTTAATGAATTTGATTACGATTGAGATTTATGCATATTTATGAGGTAATCTAGCTTTTGATTGGTTGGTTATTACTCTGGAGATTGAATTTTGATTGGATTTTCTCCAACTCTGTATTTTAGCTCATATTGCCTTTGACAGGTTCTATAATAGTATCATGCTTACATAATGTGTTTATTTCTGATACACCTGTGAATGTGACATGTTTTCTGACTGGTCAAACATCAAAATTTGCAGCAGTCTAAATCACAATAAACTGTCAGCAAATGTGATGCCATCATGAAAGAGAATTACATTTTTGGTTGTATTTCAAACAGTATTTTAAGTGATGAATGGTGATAACACACTTTTGTTTGATGATCAAGGGATGTAATGCTAGTTTTACTGTGTTAGAACAGGGATACCAGTCCTGTATATGAAGATCTGAGGATGTTAATAATAGTGTTACTGTATTAGAATGGGGACACCAGTGCCTTGTGTAAAGATCTGAAGATGTTAATAATGGTTTTAGAATGGGGATAGCAGTCCTGTGTGTGAAGATCTGAGGATGTTAATAATGGTTTTACTGTGTTAGAATGTGGACACCAGTCCTATGTATGACAATCTGAGGATGCTAATAATGGTTTTACTGTGCTAAAATGGGGATACCAGTCCTGTGTATGAGGATTTGAGGATGTTAATGGTGGTTTTACTGTTAGAATGTATATAACAGTCCAGCTGCAAGTATCTGCTATACTAGAGATGCTGTTGCTTTCATGATATTTACTGGTGATGATGTTTAATGGTGTGCAGTTGCTGTTTATGTACTGGTGATGTGGCTTTAATGGTGTACAGTTGCTGTTTATTTATTAGTGATGTTGTTACTTTAATGATGAATAGTTGCTGTTTATTTATTATTGATGATGTTACTTTAATGATGTACAGTTGATGTTTATTTAATAGTGATGTTACTTTAATGATGTACAGTTGCTATTTATTTATTAGTGATGATGTTATTTAATGGTGTGTAGTGTTGCTGTTTATTAGTGATGATGTTACTTTATTGATGTACAGTTGCTGTTTATTTATTAGTGATGATGTTATTTTATTGATGTACAGTTGCTGTTTATTTATTGTGATGATGTTACTTTAATGATGTACAGTTGCTGTTTATTTACTGGTGTTGCTTTTGCTTTAATGGTGCAAAGTTGCTATTTATTTAATTTTGACACTGTTGCTATGTTGTCAAAATTTTAATCTGTAGCCAAATATCAGCATCAGTAGCCCAACTTCTCAAATACATTGTTGTTTTCACAAGTTTACAAATACATTTCTGTTCTCACTTAATTTTGCTCAAAAAATTACTAGGAGACACCTTCTTTTATGAGTACATTGATGTTATCCAGGTCTTTTATTAATGTCTTGTTTTTTAAATGATTATTTACATATGCTTGTGGTACTTACTGTGGACATCTGATTTAAAAATTTCTGATTAATATGCTGAGTGTGTAGGTGTTGATACTGGATAAGGAATTGAATGTCATTTGTTCTGTTCAGGTGTATGAGGATCCTGATGTACAGACATCAATTGCTCCAAAGAATAGTGCACCACCACCAGTACCCCAGATAAAGACACCGCAGCTCCCAGCCAGGAGACCACCACCTACTCCACAGGAACTAGAGGTAGGAACTGGACAGAGTCTTCAGCCACATGTCTATTAAGGGTGTAACCAAGAAGGATCAGGCATTCAGGCATTTCAAAGTATTTTCAAGGTTTAGCAGCTGTTGAATTTCATCATTTTACTTGCTATGCATATAGTTACTTCTATACATATGCATCCTGAGTAAATGATACAACTTTTCTTTTGCAATAGTATAACATGTCATAAAATTGAATGTCTGTGCCATTTTTAATTTGCAGTGTCAGACATCGGAAACTACCTGGTGGGTGACTTCAGGTCTGATCATTCACTACAAGAAAATATCATCAAAATATATGTTTTCCCCCATGAATTGTACTTGCCCAGGCAAATGGGCAATATAATGTTTGGAACCCCAAATCCAGCCCTCCTAATCATAATGCACCAGGAGCATGACCACTACCTTATAAATCCTACCTTCCCAAGCTGATATTTAGCAATCAAAGTGCTTAAAGTCTCCTGGGTAAGAGTTGGACAAGAGTGACCACTGCTTAGACTGTGATTTGCACAAAATCCCATCCATACTTAAATTACTATTACTTCTGCTCCTGCTTTAGAGATTTTACAAACTGATGTTAATTAAAATTTAGTACTCAGTCTAGTGTATGTATTTATTAAATGATTGTCTAGTATTGCACACATTAAGGTTGTTCATGTCATTTTATTAGACATTAATTTTCCTCTTTCAATAAGCTGATACAAGCTTCACTGACTTAACCTGTAATTGTCTTTTTACTTTGTGTAATTACAGATGAAATGCATGGGGTGCAAATATTCTAAGCTTTGTATTATAGATGTCAGTGCAGTTGGCAGGACTATATGCAGGGAATGCAAATATTCTATGCTCTGTAATTACAGATGTCAACATGGTGGGCAGGAAATGTATGATGTGTAAATATTCTAAGCTTTGTAATTACAGATGTGAACAAAGTGGGCAGGACTATGTGCAGGGAGTGCAAATATTTTAAACTCAGTATTTACAGATGTCAACACAATGAGCAGGAAATGCATGGTGTATAAATATTCTAAGCTCTGTAATTACAGATGTTAACAAAGTGGGCAGGACTATGTGCAGGGAATGCAGGTAGTCTAAGCTCTGTAATTACATATGTCAACACAGTGGGCAGGAAAGTATGGGGTGTAATTATTCTAAGCTTTATAATTACAGATGTCAACAAAAGTGTGCAGGACTATATGCATGGGGTGCAACTATTTTAAGCTCTCTGTAATTACAGACATCAATACAGCAGGCACAACCAAATGTATGAGATGCAATTATTCTAATGTCAGTGTAATTACAGATGTAAAAACAATGGGCAGAACTAAAAGTGTGTGGTGCAAATGGCATAAGCTGGTGGATGACAACCATACTACCTGTCTAAATTTATTGGGTGCAATTAACCCCATACATGAGATGTGTAGAATGGATGGGAAATGCATGGGTGATCATTTTGGCCATATCCAGGTAAGTGAAAAAGGGAGGAAATGAATCATTAAGGATGCAGACATCACCATTGTTGCCATCACAGTGAGCAAGATTTTACTCCAACATTGCCTCAACAGAATGCTCAAACATACTAGATATGGTGATACATATCCTGTTTTACACAACCCCAGCATCATGAAATCCAGCAGTGGAAAGGAAAATCTAATGGTTTTTACTCATCAGGCCTGGACTTTGCTCTCAGTGGTTATCAGCTGCAGTCAACAAGTTTCTGCATGTTCTCAACTTGTACCTGAAGAGACTGCGCACAGTGTTCACCTATCCCATCTTAACCTGTCCTGGCATTATACAATCAGCTTCTGCACCACCAATTGACCTCTAACCCATACCAGCTTCCCAGTGTCATTATAAACTGATGCCAGACAACTCATCACCAGGCCCAGCAACATCAGTTATCAATGGCTATGGTAGCAACACAAACCCTGATGTCCATTGCTTGCCTGGCCTATAGGCAAGTCATACTGGGAGCACTGGACAGCTCCATTACCAACACTGACGTTGTCACACATTGGACCAACTATGGAAATAATACAATCCCATATACCCAGCATCAAATATGGAACATCAGTAGTTGACATGTGGAGTAATGTATAAATTCAGTACCAGTCTTGGCTCCATCACATCTTGGCACTGTCTGTGGCAATAATTTAGTCCCAGCTTCCAAGTACCATTCCCAGAAATCTTTCATTCAGTGTTGTAAGTAGAAACACATCAGTCTGTTGAAGACCTTGATCCCACAGATAGGTAACTGAATTATTTAGCTCTTTAAAGAGAAGAAGTTAGCTCCCACCATGATGAAAGGCCACCATTTCACAATATCCAATATGTTTTGTCATCATAATAAAGGAAGATTATAAGTGAAAACAAAGATCTGTTCAACCTTCTGGTGATTTTATTTTGTCTGCAGGATTTGGCCTTGTGTCCAGCATGGAATTTGCCATGGATGCTGAATAAAGAAACCCTTTAAGCCTAGATCCTTATTGTCTGACCTGCTTTCCTAGTGGCAGTAGAGATGCATTATAGGTTGATCTGAACCATGAGTGACCTCATTTAGCTGTCCTGATGGTTTTATTTCACTCTTGATGGCTCCCACTTCCGTTGCTACATACAGACTCCCACTCAAGGGGAATCAGTCCATTGTTGTTAGACCACTTTCCTTGTTGGATGCTTCACCCCCAAGCTGTCAGCAGGAATGTATTAGGACTCTGAAGTGGTACCTAATGTGAACCAAGCCATATTAGTTATTTATATATATGAAGGAAAGAAAGGATGATATCTCATTCAAGCTGTATTGTTCTAGATATGATGGGTTATTTTCTCGTTGTATAAAGAGCTAACCCAGGACCCTCAGCATTGGAATGTAACTCTGTTCCCTAGCTGACATCAGTTCTCTAGTCCAGATTCCCTCCAGCATCACTTTGTATTTCTCATTATCAGCATTAGAATGTTCTATTTGACAAGACCACTATGCTTAGACTGAAAAAAGGTTTCAGTTTCATGTTGCTGGCTTTGTATGGCTGCTGACTGCTCTCCAATAGTCAACCAAGTTATGTTCACTCCATGGAGGAAATTCCTGACTTGATAGTGAGATGAATTCTAAAGTTTAATCCTCAGAGATTAAAAAATCTGTTTTCAAGTTTCACCAGTGTAAATAAAAAAAATAAAGATAATGTGCATGAAGTACAAAAGCTGCATACCTCCCAAAGCAAACTCAGGACATGCGCATACTTTAAATTCTGATATCCATGGACTCTTGAACTTGTAATATTTCTGAACTGGTGGTTTCTTAGCATTGTGTCAAAGCACACATTTAGGCATTTTGCCATGAACTGAACAACAAATACAAGAGCTGTCCTTCATTATTCCTCTTAAAACATCTTGAACAATACAGTAATAATTAAAAATGACAAAAGATCAAAATACTTACTCAAGTATGTTTGCCAAAATAATTTATTGTGGTCAGTCTTTCCATCTCATTGCAATGGTCTGTGGATTTTTCATTTAAAAGCTCAAAAGACATTTTGACCAACTTTATTTCTTTATTACTTATGACACTTCAATAAGCATCCTGCATTCAACTGTAAATTCCCCATATTTTCAGCATTAAGATAATCAGTTAACAGCTTGTTGTGTACACATATAAATCAATTGGTCTTGAACAATAGATCTACCATGCATCATCTCAATGGTCATTGTACAGGTGGAATATTTCTAGTCCCCATTCGACTGGTTATGGCTGGTTTCTATAATGTGTTGATAGAACACATAAAAATACTGTTTGCTTTTTGTAAGCTAATTTTTTTTAATTGTAATTTTCAAAATCACTAGATTTCGGCTATATAACTGTATCTGCGGTAGATGGCCTTTAATATGGTGTTTTTGGCCTACCACTGGTAAATCATGTATATGCTACAGTTACATTTTAAATGCTGGCAGAGGATACATATCAGTTTTAGCACCAATTCCTCTCAGAGGAGATCATGCTTGTCTAACACCCAACTCTCAACTAGGTTGGCAGGCAAATTTTAGCACTTTTATTGCCTAAAATTAAGTTGGGAGGATTGGATTTGCAATCATATTAGTTATATTCCTAATGTATTATGAATTGGGAAGTATTAATGAAGAAATTTATGTTTCTGTAAAAATGTGGTTTCTGATCCAGTTTTAATTAACCTGAATAAGTAAGTAAATATAAGCAAGATCTTGCATAAATTTAATTTTGCATGCATCTGATTGGCTAAGCTTGACAGCACTGTAAGATCTATATTTTTGATTAGATTTTGATCAGTCTTGTTAAATAGTCCTGTTATCATCAAGATTTTGGACGAGTTTGATTATGATAAAGGTCTATGCATATTTATCCCATACTCTTCTATCTGATTGGCTATCATCACTCTGGAGACTGAATTTTGATAGGAGTTATATTTTATGATTATCTTTGGCAGGTTCTACAATAAGCAAGATCTGCATATCATAGTAACGGTTAAACTAGATTGGCTGGGCTTGTTTCCTTGCTAGATCTAGAGATAACATTTCCATTCAGTTTAGTGAAACTTGTCAAACAGGTTTATCTCATTAAGTATATTGATGAGTTTGATTATGAGCAAGAGACAGTGCATATTAAGTTTGACTGTATCATTGGAATGAATACCTTTATCATTAGAATGAATTTATACATTTATCATTGAAATGAATTTATACATTTATCATTGGAATGAATTTATGCCTTTATCATTGGAATCAACTTTTATCAGACTAAAAGCAAAATGTCTCAAAGAAATATGATATAAAGTTTGGGAGATTGTTTACATAGCATTATTTTTTTATGATGCTGCATTATAAGCCTGTTTATTACTATGTTCTTTGATCCAGGTGTCAAGACATGGCAAATGTCATCATAAATTTATGACAGTTTATCATGGACTTTTCTGCTGCCACGTTTGACTTGACCCACAGAAAGTTTGTTACACAGATGTAACAGAATACCTTGTCATGGGTGCACTAATTTGCAGAATTTTAAAAAGTCAGTTCAAAGTGTGTGTTGCTGCCAGTGTCAAACATATCATTAGCTTGATGTCATAAATCACAAGTAAACCTAACTATCAATGTAAATCCAACATTTTAGATTCCCAACTTAGAAATTGTCTTGCATTGCCTGCAGTGACTATCTTTTGACAAGAATATTAGGCTTTTTATGATTGTATATAAACAAAAATATAAGAGTTATGTTTGACTATATATAGGAATACAAGTTTTCTGTTGACTGTATGTAGTTGGAAATATAAGACAGAACTTCTGTTGACTCTATATAGACAGGAATATATAAGATTTCTATTGACTGTATATAGACAGGAATATAAGATTTATATTTGACTGTATATAGGCAGGAATAAAAGACTTCTGTAGACTTTATATAGACAGGAATACAAGATTGCTGTTGACAGTATATAGATAGAAATATAAGGCTTCTGTTGACTGAAAAAAATACTAGATTTATGTTTATAGTGTATATGAATATAAGATATTTTTTTAATGTATATACAGGAATACAAGATTTCTATTGACTGTATTTAGTTAGGAGTACAACATTTCTATTGACTGTATATAGACTGGAATAAAAGATATTTTTTTGACTGTATATATAGGAATACAGGATTTCTGTTGATGATATATAGATAGGAATATAAGTTTTCTGTGTTTATGTTTAGACAGGAATATAGGACTTCTGTTGACTTTGTATGTACAGGAATGTAAAACTTCTGTTGACTTTTGTTGACTGTATATAGATGAATAAAATAACTCCTTCTGTTGACTGTATGCAGGCAGGAATATGAGAATTGTCTCATGTTGCTAACTTTCTATTGATAAAAGTATGACAAGATTTATTATCCTGTACATCGCTAGACATTATGAGATTGTCCACTATGAGAAGAGTTTACAGACAAGGAGTATGAAAATTCTTTTGTACTTTTGTTCAAAGAAATGTTATAATTGTAAAAATGTTGATAACTGCCTAGACCTATATTTTTAAATTCATGCAGTTCATATACACATATTGCTCAATATTCCTATTTATACTGAAATGTATCATAACATGATACTTATGCTGATATGTTCCTATTCATACTGAAATATATCACAACACAACTATTATTACTGATATCTTCCTATTTATACTGAAATGTATCACAACACAATTCTTATTCCTGTTACATTTCTAGTCATACTGAAATGTATCATGCCAAAAATTGTCATTATTGATATATTCCTATTCATACTAAAATGTATCACAACACAATAGTTATTACTGATATGTTCCTATTCATACTAAAATGAATCATGACACAATAGTCATTATTGATATGTTCCTATTCATGCTGAATGGTCTAAGTGGATGGAAAATCCACCTCAGATGTGGGAGGTCATGGTCCGAACTCCAGCCAAGTCATACCAACAACTTATAAAAATGTTACTCACATCTGTCTGTCTTGGCATTCAGTGTTAGATGTTAGTGTTAGGATTGGTCGGCCTGGTGTCATGATATCAT
>QKMX01348667.1:4985-16231 GCA_003401595.1 Venustaconcha ellipsiformis
CCGGTTTCTTCCTCCACCATTAATACTGTCTGCCATGTATCATGTGCTCAAAAATGGAGTTAAGCCCCACAACAACAACAAAATGGGTTTGATACTTGTGTTCATTATGCTTAAAAGATTATACAAACACTACACATCAGTACCATTTAAGAACATCTATATATTGGAAAAAGTATTTCAGCAAAAATCTTGAGCTCTTATGACCATCTGTTTAGGCATAGCCATATGGTTTGCATCACCAGTTTAAGATTTTGCAAATCAGATGGTATGTCAATACAATGAACCATTCTAGTTAAGTAGCGCTAACATTTTCATAATGGTCACCACTGGCACAGTGTTGGAAGTTGATCGCTATCATTTTGATTTGGGACAATGAAAATGCCATAAAGTCTTTAAAGTCAAGATGGCTGTCATTGTCAAGTATGATGTTTGAGAAGTTCCATTTTCATTCAGGACCCAAGTAACCTCAGTATGATATTTTGCTTCATATTTCAGGACTTGTCAGAATAGTTTAGGACTAGCAATAACAAACTGCAAAGTTACAGTGAATGCCAAAAATGATATTCAGGATGTCTGATGGAATACAGCAATACAAGCTCTTCATGTTTTTGACCGGTGGAGATGAAAATTAGTGCAAACCAGGCCATGAATGGGAAACCATTACTCATTGTAACCTGCCTATACAAGGGACTGAACCCGGAACCTAAAGGTTGCAAAACATTTGCATATGACTGGGAGAGTGAAGTGATTAGAGAAACTTTACAAAAGCTCCATCATCCAACAATCATAACCGAACTGGTCAACTTTAAATATTTAAAAACAATCTAGATCAACTTCACCACCCATAATTTAGGTCTTTACTGTCTACTAACATCTGCATGCATTGCATTGCTTCCCTGACACTGCCTATTTGTTTCAAGAACTATTTCCTCAATCCTTGCCAAATTGTGAACACATTTCCAGCCAAAGAATGAATTGCAAGCATCTGGGCTCTTAAAAATATCTGAACAAATTGCTATAACAAAATAACAAATGATCTATATTTAGTTTTACACACAAAGATGGGAAATACCAGTATAAAGAGAATATAAAATAAAGACCTCTATGGATTCTGATTCCAAGTCACATAAATGAAAGTTATAACATCACAAATGCCCAATTTTTATCATCAAATTTAAGATTAAGGAATGGCCATCAGTATCTCTCCATCTGAACATGCTACATTTTATACTGATCTAATTCTGCTCATGGAAGACTAATTGACCAAAATATATGGTCTGTACAATGGTGGCTCATACATGTGGACTTCACTGTTCACAGTTAATTATATGATGTGTATCTTTTTAACAAGATTTCCAAATTAGAAGCAATGCCATCAATCACCTACTACAGTAGCAAAAATGAAGGCATTTCTACGAATACATGCTCTTTGCTTTTGCCAGCAACTACTGCTATTCCAGAAGGTAAATGGCAAATTGCATCATTTGCATTCCTACCCAACCGTCTACCCATATGTTCAATTTTAAAACCAGGTTGCTATACAGTTCGTAAATGGCATGGTATAAATTCCTGAACACTTGAGACACAAATTCCACAGGATGCTGTCTTGTCTGCTTCACCAATCAAATTTCTAAAATGCAGCAAGTCACTGAAGCACAGAAAGATAGTCACTGAACTTATGTCGAATGAGCAGAAAACTCGATAAATACCACCATAGTTTTAAGAATATACATTATCATAGAAACAGAGTCAAAAGTTTCTTAAGTTATCAATGACAATGGTATGAGAAAGTGATAATAAGGCTTTTTACATCAATACAAATTGTATATACTTACATTGTATTTCTGAGGATTTTTCTTATTTCCCCTTGGAGCAAAATAAATGGTTGGGAAACTGAAACAGAATTGAGATGGATGATAGAAATGTTGAAACTTTAGAAAAATGACAGGTATTGAAAACTATGAATGATGCACATCTAATATTGACCACTACATAAATTGTATACAGTTGCTTACAAAACAGTACCATCTACAAACTGCATCTGACATTGCATTATGCAATGGCAGATCAGGATCTATGTTCTTTGGACTCCACAAATTTAAGTATATATGGCATCCACACCAAAAATAATGGACTAAGAACAAATTTCAGCTCAGGTTTACCCCCACCACAAAAATTTACAAACCAATGTGCATTCTTGAAACATAAATATTCATATATTATTACACTATAAGAGTCACAAATATGTGGCACAGAACTCATGGTCATAAAATAACAGTGGTACCTGTATTTCCTGAAATAGTAAACAAACATTTGGTGCTTGTGTCATATGCACTCAACAACAGATGTGGAGGGTAGCTTTTTTTTAGCAGAATAAGGAAATGTTCCACAAGTGGAAAAGTAAATTTAAGGTACAAACCTTTGATCTGCATGGATTGTTTCTTCATTCTGTAGCAATTGTTTAATGCCTAATTCATTGAAAAAAAGTTCCAAACCTTTACAATTTTAGGAAAGTGACTTCATAAATTTAGATTGTAAATATAATGCTTGTTATTGTACCTCTAGTTTCATATGAAAATGAAGAAATTTATATTTTCGTTTGTACATATTTTATGTAGATTATTAATACAGTGAACATAGCTGGGGTGGGAGTAGTGATGAAACCCGATAGAATGGTCCTACAAACTTCAGAGCATACTATCAATAAACAACAAATTTTAACACTTGCATGTTTTAAAGCTCTTGGTTTCTACTTGTGTTTATTTCTGAATTCACACATGAAGTTTTGTGCCGTGGCAAACCTGCACTCTGTTCAGCAATAGCCACTGCACAGGAATTTTGACTTTCACTTCATTTTTGGATTGTATTTTACACTAATCAAAGCTTTATACCTCCTTCATTTTCAGACAGGAGTTTGTGATAATAGTTAAAATCACCACATAAAGAATTTTGTTCATTTAATCCAGAGTATTTCTTAGAAATGTGTACTACATGTAGTAGATCGCAAAAGGCATTAAACACTATGGGCAACACAGGATATGAAATAGCAACAGGTCATGAAAATTCAGTCATTGATAGTTTGCATAAATCGTGCAAAGAACTAATTCTAGCTAGCTGATATTTGTGAAATCTACTTGTTTGGGATATTTTTAGATGTTCCCGATGATGCCTTCTACTCAGATACATAGTGGTATACTAGAGGTTTGACAGTCTCACATTTTAAGATCTGTTTATTCTGATGGGAAGAGAATGGGAGAGATGCACAGAAGAACAAACTACAGGTTTAAATAAAATACACAAGTGCACATATACTTTTTAAATGGAAAAAAAAGTAGTTCCAAAAGTTTGAGGTTGATAACCATGATGCTAAATGACTCAAATCCATCAAGAGTTAAAAGTGGATCTGACATCATATGTAGTCTTTAAAAAAATCTGAATGGTGATAACTTATCTGTAAGAATAATGGAAAATAGAGACCAACGTAACCAAACATACACTATACTGAAGTAACGAGACTATGAGCTATTCCAAAAATGTCAAATTGGAAACAAAAATCCAATCAGGGATGTAACAGAACAAGAAAACCTAAACCATCCAAATTAATAATAAACCCTTTTAGAATGCAAAACAAGGATGTAAAAACTTTAATTCAACTTGACTTGTGTGTATGATCATTCAAATGGGGAGTCCTCTAATGTATTTCATAATCTTTAGTAAAAAAAAAGCAACAATTGTATCCTTTTACATCACCAACCAAATCAAAATACTGAACCAAACGTTCAACATAGAAAGATTGGTTCTTTGATGTCTCCATTATCAGTCACAACATGCTTTGCATAATTTAAAGAATGTTGCAATAATATTGGATGTTGGTATCATGCATCTTTATCTCAACCAAACAAAAAGTTCATAACAGACAATTACAGATCATACAGAAATATACTACCCCTAATTGAGTGTTCAAACTGTGATGGAAACAAGTACAGCCCGCCTGCCCATGTGTTTCTTATTGCACTGGTTTTAAAATTAGGGTAGGCTGGCTTTTCTGTATAAAATGTATAGATTTAACACACTTTCTTTTAAAGGGAAGAGAGAGAGAGGTGCTATTGTTGGCAGAGAAATACTTTTTTCTCCATAAAATTAGTTGTAAATCTTGACTGAGATGTAACAATGTATGACAACTGTAACAGCAATGCATACTTGAAATTCATTCATTGAATGTTTCACAAGGAAATGCTCCTTTAAGAAACTAAATACAAAACGCACAGGGTACCCAAAGTATAAAAATTTCAAGCATATCATTTCTGTTCAATATATGAGGAAATTCAAAACAGGACACTGATATATCTAGCGTCAGGAATTCAATTTTTGTCTTCCAAATACAATTTGTTTAGTTTTATCCCATGACCCTGAAACATTCAGTTGTCAAGGCTGATACTCACCCTGATACTTCATATGGTTTGGGTACATCATTAGCTGTGGCATCCATTTTGGCAATGGTCAGCTCTGGCTCATTGTTCAACTGTAAGCAGGTGTAGTTTAAACACATAAGAAATTTTTAAGTTTGTTGACATAAAACATTAATATGAAACCCATATTACACAAATTCCTTAGACCATAAAAATGTGATTGTTATTTAGAACAATTTCCTAGGAAAAATGTTAAACGAGAAGGGTCTAGAAACAGATTCCATTCATAAAGTATCACTAAAACATGTGACCATGACTTTTTAGAGTTATATTTTGTATGTTTTCTTCTATGTAAATTACAGGTTATTGAACTGAATTCCTATGGCCATATTACCTTGCTAATTTAAATAACTTGAAATGCATAGAACACCATATAATTCAATTATTTTAAAAATTGGTTTACATTACACAGTGGAAGTAAATTATTTTTCAATATGCAGTGATGATTTATTGATGACATGTTCTAATGATGATCTTTATATGGACCAATTGCATTAAAATCTGCAATAATAGCCGCATTCACAGAATTCAAGCATCATTTGCACCAAAGTAAAAAAAGGAAAATAAATCTTACAAAAATCATGGGACTAAAAATACCAACATGCACCAAACGAATATGTACAGAGTTTGACACCAATCCAAAAACAGTAGTCTACCAAAAGGACTGATGCTCTACTGGTTTAAGTAAAGAAATGAAGTTAACTATCTTTGGATCATGCTGATTTTACTTATTTAGCTATATCCAGATAAAATTCTAAAGTATAAAAGCATTATTAACAAAGTCTAGAATCGAAGTCATCCAAGATTTTGAGGGAAAGTCTGTGTGGATAGTGCTTTTTTTTTTACAATCAAACTCGTACATCGTGAAAACATAACCAAATATTGAAAGTCTGATCAAAATATAGCCACCAGAGTTGCATAAAACTACTAAAGATGAATGATAATCTCATTAATATGGAGTAGCTTACTCATCATAACTTGTCCAAGAGCTGAATACAAGCATATATTCCTAGTCTGATAAAAACTATCAGAATTCCAGCCTGCAGAGTGGTAAGTAGGTAAGACAATCGGCTGCAAGATCTCATTAATATGAATCGAATCAGAAAGAAGAGTCCAAAGTGGTAACAAGCAATTTTTGGCAAATGGACAACTTGGATGCTGGGCCATACCATACATTTGTATGGCCTTGCAACTTTCAATGATAGATGATAGACAACATACGCTTTGCCTGCTTTCTGCTCACTGAGACCAAAGAAGAAAACAAGGGTACAAAATGTAGGTTAATTTTAAGTTTCTGTCAAATAAGGTCACAATTGTAGAACATGTACAACTTCCAAAACTACTTAACCTTCACAAAAATGCTGTTACAAATCATTCTCATCTGTATCCTTATATGTAAGAAAATCTCAGATCTGACACAAGTGCAATCTTTAACACTAACGATAAAAGCCACATGCACATGTCAAGGTGAAGAGAAGATGCACATTTTCCAGAAACTTTAAAAATAAACCTTTTTCAGAATGATACTGCCATAAACACGACACCTATCTGTCTCATGACAGTGGTTTATGGTGTATACAATATTTCCATACCTTTTCAGCCAGTTCCTTGTATTTTGGTTCTAAGGACTTGCAATGTCCACACCATGGGGCATAAAACTCTATCAAAACATCTTTTTCCTCATTATTAACTATTTCATCAAAGTTTTTGGCAACTGCCACCTGGAAATAAAACAAATGAGATGAAGAATATTGTAATAAAGATTACCCTAATTCATTTAATAACAAAGCTCAACCTACCATCCATCTTGTGAATTATTAATTTTTGTATCAATGAAAACATCTGGAAAAATGATAACTGATCAGATAGCTGCACAATTCCTAAACTGGCAAAGCTCACGTCTAATCTACATTAAATAACAGACAAATTGACTTCAAGTTCCCATAACTTTCCCATCCCTAAAACAGTTGCCTCTTGCATCCAGTTAGGTTCTGACTTTATCTCTTCATTTTGTCTTTAACAACCACCTCCATTACACACAAAATTATTACATCCCATGTGTAGTTGAAAGCAGCACTAAAAATTTCCCATATGTGGATAATGCCAGTCTTAATCTGATGTGACCACAACACCAGTAAAACCATTGCAGATGAAGTGGTCTCTATCATTAGGTCTCGCTTTTATTTCAAGGTATGAAACAGGAGACAAAATCAATCATCCAAATACAAGCAAGGGAAGAGATGTAAAAATGTCTGGTTTTAATGTTTCTGGATTTTGTCAGCACAGATTACATCTCAGTTTCCTAACTCAACACCATGTTCAGTAACATCCAAATTTAATTCAGCAATTTAATTTTTTATAGCTTTAATAATAATGGTGATGGCTATCGAAACATACCAGTAGTTAACTTTTTTAAAGCTTTTATCAGAATTGAGTCAGATATAAGAATTTAATACCAAACTTGATATTGTATGGCATTTAAATTCCCTTCTCTTCTGTTAAATTGTTCTAATCTTTAGCCCAGGTTATGATCCTGTGGTGAGTTTTGCTAAGAGCCAGGACTGATGAGGATCTAAATTTCACTCTGAACTCGAAGACAAACTCCTGTAGATTTAGAAAGGCTTGATGTTTTAGTTTTGCTAACCTCTTGCAAATAACGTTATCTGTCTCCCAGTAACATGACTAAACCTCTGTAACACAGACATCTTACCATTCAAACCACCCAATTCCACTGCTAATATGTGATAAATCGGATAAAAACATGTGCAAAGAAGCAAAACAGACCTTTCATCCTGTTCTTTAAAATTTATCCCAAATAAGAGCTATTCACCAGAGACCTTGACCTTTAAGGTCTGGAGAGATTATCTACATGGATACACCAGTTACAATGGCAAATTTGTTCAAGATTAATGCAGAGATGCCAAAGATAGTAAATAAATAATCTCAGCACAACTGAACCTAATGAATAAATAATCTGAGCACAGCTAACATGATGGATAAATAATACAAGTTCAGATGACCGGTGTGAATAAATAATTTGAGCAGATAAACTTACTTATCACTATTGGAGAGATAGATCCAGCGCATCAACAAAACAATTTTAAATGCGTAAAAATTTAGGTCTGCATTAATCAAAAGGAAATCTTAGCTTCTACTGCATGAATAAGAAAAATGTTGAATGTGTGACAATTTGAAACTGTAGGCATTAAACTTTGGCAATCATGAACGAATTAGTTCTTAGGTGACAAATTACTGCTGTTAATATGAAATGTTCACAATTATTTATAAAGTGGTCAGGGGTCCATTGTTAGTATTACAGATATAAAAATTTCACAGCTATGGATTTTGTAATACATCAAATGAATCTAAGCACAATACAAGATTATACTATCAGTTCTGTCAAAGAAATTATTTTGAGATAAAATCATTTGATTTTAATTTTTTTTTCTTTGTACCTTGACAGGTTCATCATTTGGTGATGGAACAGGCTCCGATTTCAAGTAGGGTTCTAATTTGTCATCAAGCAATTCATTTACAAACTTCTCCAGATTCTCAATACTGTAATAAAAATAATAATCATAATCATAAAAGAATTAAAAACAACAAGAATTAAAACAATGGCAAAAGATTTTGTCACAAGCAATATTTCAGTTATCCATGACCATTCAACTCAGATCTTTTCTTTCTGCAGGCAGGTCTTACACACTATGATGATAGTAATCAAATACAACAGATATAGTCTTTAAGGAACTGGTGATAAACACACAACCATAATTGAAAATATTCTGTAGTATTGTTACTTTTTAAACCAGTCAGAGGTGAAGAAAAAAAATTAACACTTTTTCAGTGCATATACAGTAGCAATGATTTGCATGCAAAATTACATTATATCTACTTTTTTGGGATAAAGTTGCATTAAGAAAACTTTGGTAACAGCTTAGTTCTTTGAATCCCTTCAATTTGTTCCATGAAGCTTTGCATATTTCAGAGACATTTTCTTCTCTGAAGAACAAATGCCTATTAGTATCCACTAAAAACACTGGTTTTGCAGAACACTACATTGCACTTATAAACCGCATTCCAACCAATAATATTCTGTTCATGTAAGACAGAGTTCTTGATAATCATGGTACAAACAAAGTAACATACAATTGAACACAGACACTGAGATAGATGTTACACAACTGTTTAAAATATTTAACACAGAATTAAAAATTGATGACCACATGATCAAGGTCAGAAAGTGAAACCTGACAAAAAGATCAGGAAACATTGTAGCAAATCTAACCTGAGGCATTACCACTTCTAAAATTTTGGATTTTGAATGAATATCAAAACTAAAATAGAACTATTAGTGGCAAGTGCATCACAAAGTGTCTTAAACAAAAACTACCATTGATGGGCATTTAGCAACCATAAATCTTTTATATGTGAAATGTTCAAGAACCAATTCCTCCAAGGATTTTTCAATATAAGCAACATTCCATATAAAAATGTTAAATTGATCAACAAAGGCCATAACTCTGTCCAAAATGGTGTAGATGGGAGAAAACCTACAAAAAGCAGACCTAGATCTAAGAGACATTAGTCTGAATGGATGGACAGAAAATGCTATACACTACTGGGCCATTTCATCTCATCTACAGACATGACCCATAGCTTCCAGCCCTCCGGGCTCGCAATTAATGAAAATAGGGATAAAAAAATGAGTGAATTGTGACATGAATTTGTGAAGCGATCTTAAGAGTCTGGGAATATTTGGCGGAACAAATGTTTATCATGGTCTCCAGTTGATAAAAGTAGATTGTGTTCAAGAAAACTCACAATGCTTCAGAGTTGGAAGCTAGCATGTCTACCTTCGATGGCTTAGAATATTCCAGATCTGAAATCTGCCCAGAGTTCTTAATTTTCCAAACATCTATATGCATTTTGCTTCCTCACATCATCTCTTGCCACCATGCCAAATGCTAAAATTTGTGCAGAAAAAGCATGATGTATATTTGTGCTGGATGGCTGAATGTATAGCCAATTTTTGGTATATTCCAAATGAAACTTGTTTGTGCAATACATTTCTTTATCCTTGGTGAAGATATTTTCAAGATGCGATGCCAAACAGTAATTCAAATCGGCATTGGCGGCACAGGCGCTGGTCCCAATTTCTTAAAAGCATGTGTAAAACTATACATATAGATTAAAATACGCTAAAATGCTTACTACAGAGTCAACTGTATCAATTGTGTATAGTGTTACTAATATTGCTGACACCAGTACCAGCATTTAATTGGAAATCGGCTATTTTATTAAAGATTTAAAATAATTGAGAATTGGGGAAGGCATGATTTATTTTTGCATGCAGCGTGAATCCTTGAATTGCTGAAAATGTGAAATCCATCCCAAAATCATGAGGTTTGGCAGTTATGATAACTTAAAAGCGTTTCCATTTGCACATTGCAACAAAATTAAAATCAAAACCTGTAGGATCATAAATGATATGTGGCATGCAGCAGTTTTGTATTTCTAATTAAAACAATGAATCCAGTTCAATAATTAACCAATTTGACAATGATTTGTGTCGATAATGCACTGGTGGTTCACTGGTTAGTACACCAGACTCGTGACCAGATGCATGTGCAGTGATGCCCACTGGAAAATAGGGAAATTAGAGACACTATCAAAGAAAAATTCCATGCTGATGCCAGAAGAATGATAAAATCATTGGAAAATGTACTTCTTTGAAGAAATTTAAATTTGTTTCCTAATTGTCATCTCCAATTATCAGAAAAGACTTAAAAGGACTGAAAATACTTGCAAGGATTCAACTTCCCCCCAATGGTTCTTTTGTTCAAAATTAGGGTAGGTGGGAGAAGTCCATACCTGTGCATTATCTGGATATTCAATGACTGGATAATCAGTATTCTGCTGTAACATGCTTATCGAATCAAATGATAGATTTAAAAATGCAAATTAGATTCTAATAAGGAGAAGATTACTCACGAGAATTCACCAGACATAGTGAATTTTCTCTCTTTTCTATCTCTAGCAGCAACAACTGGCTTATCACCCTTGACATCATTGAGGCCAAACTCCCCAAGTTCATAGCTCATATCTTTGCTATTGCTGATGGCAAAAAAAACTTCTTTCCCTGCATCCTGGAACTTCTTTGCCACTTTCATTATCCTTAAGTTTATAAAAACAAATTAAAATTTTGGAATATTCTGCAATGTTTAGCTATTAGAAAAAGGAAAAGTTTAAGCTTCTAGTTGTTTTAATGTTAGGATAAAATTTAGTTATGAATCAAACAGTAATATATATTTCCAATTTTTAACTAGAAAGAATGCAGGTATGATCCTTTAGGGTCTAATAGTAAATGTGCAATAATTCCATATTCTGAATGAATAGGTGAGCATATACCCCAAACCAACAGAATACTAACATAGGTGCAGATTTTTCAGACTAGAACAGCCAGGAACATGAAGTACAAGATTCAACAATAAATCAAGCTCAAATAATTTAAAAATTAAAATTTTCACATAAAGATGAATTATGAAAGAAATACTTGTTAATAACAGATAATGACTAAAGCTAAATAGTAGTCAGATCATGGAACAAAAATTTCATAGCAAAATGCTCTTATCACTACAACATTTTCTTTTTTACCATATATTATCATGAATTCTTATCCATTCATATCAGCACAAGAAAATTAGACTTGTTTATAGTCTTCCCAAAACTATAAAGTACCTCACACACACACACACACACACACACACACACATA
>QKMX01348678.1:24217-34775 GCA_003401595.1 Venustaconcha ellipsiformis
ACGCACGCACGCACACACACGGTCCCTTTAGGTCATTACAACAGGTCTTCGGCCACATAAAATCAACAGATACATATCTTAAAATACTGAGATTGCAAATATATGAAAATATTTAATCACTGTCACTAAAACAAACAACTTTTCAATTCCAAAACTTCCATAATTGAACAGGTCTGTAAGACACATATTAAATTAACCCCTATCATGTAGCTGTATTATTCAAATCAGTAACCATTATGGTTTGAATAAACGACCACTATTGTGTGATGACATCTGCTATCATGTACATTTTTTTTTCAAAATGTCTTTAATGTGTTTGGACTTGGTCATATTTTTTAAGAAGTTTTAGAAACAAACAAAAATAATTTGTTTGTTCTAGTATTTTGCTGAAGTTAAACAAGTTACTCACCCACCTCTCAGTATATCCACAAAATTGTTGTTGAAATAACAAATCCCAATGAGCTAGGATAACATCTGTCAAATGACGTGCAGAACGTGCGTCCTATTGCACTAGCATAATTAGTTATAAGGGTACAGATGCATCATGTATAATATGAGACACTTCACTCATTCCATCTCAAAAGTACTCTCGTTCAACCAGATTCTCGCGTGATTCTGAGAGATCTACGCCAACTGAAACTCGGACTAATCTATCAGCCAACTGGACTTAACTAGACATTTGGTAAGGCTTATTTGGGGCGTTTCAACCATTTGTATAGACCTTAAGTGACTCTTGCACACCGTACTAAGGGAGAGGCTTGGTTCTGAAGCTACCAATACGAAATCACGTGTCTGTTTTGGTCATTTACACCATGTATGTTGTCTACATGACTTAAAATGTTACACAGAAATCATTATTGTATTTAAAAATGTGTCAAAATAGTAATCAAACGCCGTTATAACGAGCAATTTATTTTTATTACATTTTAAGACTTCAATAATCGACTTTATAAGATGCATAATCAGTTTTGAATTAACCTCTGAAGCATGTAGTTGTAATGTTGGAGTTACTTGCCCTTAGCATCAGTGACCACTATGGTTTGAACAGATGTGCACGCATGTGCAAAGACAGATACTCTCGTGTGCGTTTCAAAAAAATAAAATATCTTCAAGTTGTTTTTGGACTTGGTCTTTTATAGAGAAGTTTTAGAAACTAACAAAATAATTTTCTTGTTCTAGTATTTAGTTGAAGTTAAAAACGTTACCTTGTGCGTTCTTTCGTCTGTCAAACCTTAACTCAGGTTTGCATATATTTCAGTTTCTCATTTTCCCACTAAGTAGTTCAGCTCTGTGTGTCAATCTTATGGGCATATATTTTTAGTACAACACCATCTCATCATAAGTGTTTTTGTATTGGGGCATTCGTGTTCTATGCACATATTTATTGTGCTGTTAGTGTTGATATTTATACAGATCGTCCAGATATACAGAAGCGGGAACTTACTACGGGACAGATGACATTCTACTGATGCAGGAACGTACTAAGGTCCAGACTATAAACTACTGAGGGAACATACTAAGGTCCATACTAGAGCCCAAACTACAAAATGTTGATGCTGGGACTTACTAACTGCCAGATTACAGACTATAGATGCGGGAATTTACTAAGGGCCATAGTTCCGACTACTGATACAAGAACTTCTAAAGGGCAAGACTTCAGGTTACTGCTACGGGAATTTACTAAGGGCCAAGGTAAGGATTATTAATGCGGAAACTTAATAAGGGCCAGACTATAGACTACTGATGCACATATTTAGATACATCCCTACCCCTACCCCGCCATGAAAGAACACACAAGTCTATAGCACACAGCCAAATAAGCACACATATGGATATAAATGTATTACCTGCATACAGCATAGCATCCACATATCTACCCATCCCCTTATAAAAATGTACTACACACTTATCACACAGGGCTTTCCATCCTCTCTTGTGAAGAATTACACTACACACTTATCACCTAGGGCTTTCGATCCTTCATTACAAAACATATTCTACACTCTTATCACACAGGGCTTTCCATTCTCCCTTGTGAAAAATTACACTACACACTTATCACCTAGGGCTTTCGATCCTTCAGTACAAAACATATTCTACACTCTTATCACATAGGGCTTTCAATCCTCCACTACAAAACATACACTACACACCTATCTCATAGGGCTTTCAATCCTCCATTACAAAACATACACTACACCCTTATCACATAGGACTTTCCATCATGACCCAAGTAAGCTCTCTTTCAACTAAAACTTTTTTGGCCCTGAACGGACGCTGATTGTTTATTGCGGAATAGGAGTTGGGGGGTGTTTGTTTTTTATTTTGTTTTTGTCTCTTTTTGTCTTCTTTTTATGTTTTCGTTTCCTACAAACTCACGGAGTCTAACCACCAATTGAGATCGCAAAAACAACGGCTGATATAAGCCTAATCGATTCGGCAATAATACAAGTACGCATATACACGAAAATTAAAATCTATTACAAAGTATGAAAATTTACAACACATGACTATTTGGATCGGATGTGACACCCACATGTTTGGCTGTAGGTTAGGGACCGATCCGTACAAAGTAGGAAGATGGACATAGATTTGAACCCAATGTAATTATGTTGCTTGTGTGAAAGGTCACATCATTGGTCAGAAGGATACTAACGGGGGCATTCCGAGCGCCCATGCTTTCTGAGGCTTGCTGGGGTGGCAGGAAAATAGTGTCTAATCGATTAAATTAAATAGCACGCAAACGTGTGCACACTGACGAGTCGTGCATGTCAGTAGGCGACGTACAACGTAAATCCAATGGTTTAATGAAATTAGTAATAAGACAAATTAAATATTTGCTCTTTGAACTATTTTATTCTTTATATTTTTTCAGTAATAAGTTAACATAATCCATGTCATGGCGTAGACCTTGAAAAAAGAGAGCATTCATAGCGATCGTCACGAAGTCATGCAAACACACCAGTCACAAAACAAGATGGCGATGCTGACGTAAACCAAAATAAATTCCTTTATTCTATGCCGACTGTAAATGAACTTAAGCAATTCGCGCTAGAGCGTAGGATAAGGATTTCATATGGTCTTAGAGAGGCAAATATATTATATTATCATGACTCGTAGATGAGCCATGACTGGTTATGAAACAACATTCCCCTGCCACAACGGCAACGTATAATTAACTCACACGATCCACCCAAGAATGTGAAATAAAGATACCGAAATGCGCAAGAAAAACCAACACATTTACGTTATTGGGAAATGTGGACGAGCTGCATCAAACCGTAAGACGGCTTCGTGAAATGGGGGAATAGTTACATATTAAGATACCCCCACGAGCCATGCGGGCCAAAATTATACAAATGGTCGCTGATGAACAAGACCGTCGCAATATCGCACGTACTATTGCTAAGAAACTGTTGTGTATGGTCCTCAAATAACCAAAGCTCCAAAATGCAGATTATTCAAGCTCCCTCGTAATTTTCAAGGTTACCGGACAATCATTCCACATATGTATGAACCAGGCAACGACGCTGTGAAGCTTCTATTAAATACGCGTCCGTCAATCATATCAACATTGCAGCACGCGAGTAAAACGGAGCTTCCGTCCGGATTTAAGGTGGACATTGTTATTAAGGTGGATTTTACCATGCCTAGTCATTTAAACAAAGGAGGCTCTGCACCAATTATAACGTCACAGCCTTGTCTTCATAGTTGTGTCTGTCTAATCTTGAGCAGAAAAGATATCGAGACCATCAATAATAAAATCGATCAAGGTTATGCAAAAATCCTCGAAAAGTTTAAACAATACCCCAGAGAAAGTTCAACATGGATAATTTAGATATGCTTGAGGTTAATCCCAATACTTCCCATTTCAAGCCCTTACGCGGGTGGAGTTATATTCCAACGCATTCGTGTATCCAACGGGGAGCATTGATAAACGTGGAATACAGCGACAACCAATAATTCAATCTTATCTGCGCTGTATCTTGAGTGCGACATTACCAGTCTCGAATATACGAACAGCATATGGGTGAATTCAAGATTGGAAACACAGAATTCCTTGTACATGCGACCGAAATCAGAAAATTTAAACGACTCAAAACGTTTATGTGTTTACGTGGTACGATACCCTTCAGTCGATTCGATTATCCACACATTCATGCAGGCTGTTTAATATTGATTTGTTATTGTTGCATATCTCAGAGGCGCGGTAGATGCGGATAAATATTTTCCACGAATGTTGTACCAGCACAAGACATTTGAAGGAAGAAATATTTTCCATGCAGACTTTGCATGCTTGTATTGAATATCCAATAGCCTATTGACGACCATAAATTGTACTGCGGAGTCGTCCGAGACCAACATCAGAGCACATTTGGTGGAAAGGTCTGCTTTTTCAACCAAAGGTTCCAACGACCGCGATGTTCAATCAAATACACGCTGTCGAACAAGTCCAATGTGGGGTCTGATATATTGATGTGTACCGTGGCCAGGACTCCCAGGACTTGCTCGCAGACAAAATTAAGACTAATTATGATATCAACGAGTTTTCTGAGGTGATGCATTGTTTTATCTGTGATGGTCTTTTCGAAACCGATGGCTCTGCTACCCGCAATGTTCCTGATCACTGTCATATCATTGCGCCGTACAGATTGCCAATTGACGCCCTCCATTCCTTCTTGTCCTTTGAATGTATTTCTACCAACGACTACACGCCGCGAATAATGTCTGGTCCGCAATTGGTTGTAAAAACCTTTATGACTATAACGACTTGTACCTGTGCATGGATGCGTTGCTGATTGAAGATATATTTGAGGTATTCCGCGATACGGCCACCCCAAACAGCCATATATTATACCTGGTTATCAATAGCTTTTATTGATTGGCAATGATGCAACCGATACTTGTAGACGAGTTACACTGGATCGATCCCATGGATGTAGACATATACAAAAACGTATAAAAGTACAGTTATGACAGCGAGTGTGGATACTTCTTTAACGTTGATCTGGAGTATCTAGACGAGCTGCACATCACTCCCAATAATTATCCGCTGACAAGGGAATCGCCGTCGGAGACTCGTGGTAGCTATCCCCGTATCAGTGTCAAATCATCAACCAATACAAGAAACTTGATCATGTAGTTCACGTGCGCAGTTTACAAATGTATCTGCAGTTGAAATTGCGTGTGCTGAGAGTTCATCCCGTGCTCAGGTTTAGCCAGATTGCACGAATAGGTGACTGCATCTAAATGACTTTGGATCTGTGCACTGTTGCGTCCAACGAATTTGAGAAAGACTTCTTCAAGCTTATGAACAATGCTGTGTTCGGGAAATGCCTTCAAGAACATGCTCAAGAGAATCTGTGTGGATATTTTCTGAGATAATGAACAACAATAAATCAAAAGGTTGATTACGGACCTGGCATATTAAGTCTCGCAAAGTCTTAAATTTTGGACTCATCGCCGTCTATAGTAAAAATCGAAACTAAAGCTGACAGACCCTATATACGTTGTGCGTCAGTATTTGACTTGACAAAGCTTCATGTGTATCAATTTTATTACAGCATGATAAAAACAAGGTAAAGCGACAATGACAAGTTTCTTTAAACGGATACGAAGTCGGTACTGATGCACATTATCACCAATGATGTGCGCGCAGACAAGGGCTAGGCGTCGCTGATAAATAAGTTTGAGAATTATGAGTATCAAAAGGACCATCCTCTACTCAACAGCATGAACAAGAAAGTCGTTGGGGAATTAAAAGACGAATGTGCATGTAAGTCCATCCTGGAATGCTTAGGACAGCGTCCCAACTTGCATTCTATTGTGATTAAAACTGGTCTCACCGGTGTCAATTTCACCGGTATATCTTGGGTATCCAGACATAATTTTTTTAAAAAAAATCAACACATGAAGACGGCAAATGGAGACCCATTCGTAGTGGTGCAAAATGACTTCTTCCACAACATGTAAGCGGAATATATTTAAGAATGTGACCCAAATTATATCGGTCAAAGAAACATCACATGGGAGTATACCATTGCACCAAAGTGAATTTGTTCCTGTTGAATACCAAAAGAAGGAGTTTTCTTGATGGAATCACTGCTTATAAATTTTGCTGGTGGTTCCGTTTACGGGGAAGCAATTTGTTATTCCTCTCTATTTGATTAACCGCCGAACGTACCTATGGTTCCGCTATTGTCCGCTGATACTGTCCGACCTAAACAGCATCACCCATTCGCGAAATTGCTTACGATTGCTTTGCAATTCTTGCACGTACTGGTGCTGTAATAATTGCTACCAAAGTCTACGGTTAAATTGATCGACGATGGACTGATCGCGATGTATGCGGTTATTTCCACAACAATGCAACAACAACTTAAAGAAATTCTTTACTTTGAATAACCTGCAGAAGTCGCATTCAGCTAATGATCTGCAAGAAAATATACATTTGAACGCGTCTGCCACTCTTGTTGAATCTTTAGGCGTTAGTGGCCCGACATCCTTGTACTTGTTAGAAACATCAACGATAATTAGTGAGTATGTGTATGTACGTCCGTATCCGATCATGTGGAAAAAAAACAAGACATCTGCTTGGTAAACGTCCTTGGAGGATCTCTCATCAAATCAACCTGAAATTTGCCTTGAAGCGGGTAGGTAAGTAAGCTACAATGCTTACTTGGCAAGCTACTCTCGAACGATTCCGTGGCTAACTTTTCCAATGCTCGCTAACTTTTCAACAGCTGCTTCACCTTCCAATACCCGCACAGACTGTATTATATAGCAAGCAATTTTCTCATGGATGTTTATAATATTGCGGTTTTATCTCCAGTGAGTGGACTATGACCACTTAATATATTTTTGACCTTTATACATCCTTTGACAATCCAGCTGGTGATTCTTTCTCCAACAACTGGTCCTGCGATTGTATTTAAATCATTTGTGAGATCCACCTCAACTCGTTGACACGCACGAATATCACTTAATAATTTCCATGGGAGATCATATCAGTAGCATGCAGCATTAACGTTGTTTACGGGTTCTTCTTCAGGTTTGGGTCGGTTATGATACAGACGAATCACTAGCAAAGTAGACTCGCATTAACTTTATATGTTTCTCACTAGGATATTTACTTTATGATACACCGGTAGCTTTGATAGCGGAGTAACTATATTATTTCTTGCGACGTTTTATAAATAAATATTTCCTTGCTCCACATCGGACGTAAGTTAAAGCGGGTTCGGTTTGGTCATTACGTCTGCACCTTAGCTGGAATAGCAGTGATTGTTTTGTGAAGCATCGAACAGTATATCAAGGCAAGATTGAGTTATAAATTAATCACATTCAACATGGCATTAGAAAATAAAAAATATTTCACTGTCATCAATTTATATGATTCACAAAAACCTCGACCTCCCAACTTGTGTTCATATTCCGAATCAGTACATGCGAAGATCATTGGCCTTTCCGGATGCGGAAAACCAAATTGTTGCTGAATCTGATAATACGATGGTTAACTTGGGATCAGTTGTATGTGATTGCAATATTGCACGATCAGACATGTCATGACGTACTCAGGGATTTAACGAAAGAGCTTCCGTAATTGTCGTCCACCATTCTTTTCTATAATTGATTAAGCTCTTGCCGTTGACGACCTTGAGCTGGAGAAAATGCTCATGTTCTGTACGATGATGCGATACTTGCCCCTCAAGACAACCTTGGGTAAGTGATCAGGAAAATCTGCAATATGTTGATGATATTGTGTGGGTTGCCGAAATATGTTTACAAAGATCACCCCAGACCCATATCGTTTCCTCACGATTGACCTGACTGGTGGATCGTAGAGGGTCCTCATCACCTGGAAAAAAACATGGAGCCGGTTTAGACAAAGTATTTTAATAACTACGATAAATATATACAATTACGACATTCGCTAGCGATGACAGATCATAGGCTGCTTACCGTCGCTAAAAGCTTTCAACGTACACCAGAAACTTCTCCATAACTATACAAATGTTCGCAACGCCTCAAAGATGTGTTACATTCGCGACAATCCAAACAGGAAGACCTCATAGTGGTGCTCAAACAAACGTTTGCACCGTTGACCAAACCAACAGAAGAGATTGCAAGCACGACCTATACATCCGAGGTAAATGCGACAGCTTCAACTGGAACAGAAAAAAGAACTTTGTCCAAATTGTTAAGATAACCAGACATATCAGAGATACTAAGAAAGCCACGAGAAAAACCGCCGAGACGATCAAGCGTATGCCAGCACAGTTGTTTAAAATTTGAAAAGGCATAAACGAAATGCGCCAGCACAACAACTTAAGTATCAGTCAGCGTTGTCAACACCAATTCAAAATTTTATCGAACCTGCACGGCAAATATTCTTTAACAATCCCCTAATGTCGTACCTAATGAAAAACAATTGACAAAAACTTAGGGAAATTCGGTTCTGAGAGGGATCTGCCTCGAAAAGATTTCCTTTCGCGGACGCGGAGGACAAGTCTCAGAAGAATATTATTCTCCATATTTAGATGCTGCACCTCTCAAGGAAGATCCACAGGTGCCCATAATTCCAATACAATTTAAAGCGGTACCGCGATGATTACAATTTTGTCTACGACGTCAGAGTTTTCCGTGACATTTTCCGCGTCCTTACGAGCTTATCTTAGTTAGCCTAATATTTTGATCACCGCTTATTAGGGATTTTAACGCTAATAAATCGTTTTTGCTTTCGTCCGAAGCACCCGGAATATTATTAGACTCCCCTCAGGTGCGTACGACATTGGCCACTCGGTGATGATGTCCAGCACAGGATTTCATTGGTAACCATTCGCGATTCTAAATTCTACGCTCATCGCATTAGTACGCGAAAACACTAGAGAGTAGAATGCAACGCCATGTGTAAAAACACGCTGGGAAGGTTTATACAAAGAAAAAGTGGAATTCACCGACAAATCCACCCGGTCGCATTCCCCGCCTATTATGTTAAGCCAACATTTTCTCGGCTAAATAAAAGATCTCAATTGTTATTCAACACTGACATAAATGAGAACAGTGTTTTCAGAAACCCTGCACGGTCCTAACCAGTTCTATGTGATCGAAGTGTTAGGCGCCAAGAACGCACAATCGCTAGAGACTTCAATATTTGCCAAGTAGATATTTTCTGTGATTGCAAGGCAGTTTTACAGAAGAAAGAAAAAACTTTAATTGTTGAGATGTACATGGGTGTCTTGTTTCCGAATAAGGCATGTCGGTCAAACATTGGTACTTTACAATGACAGTATTAATAAAGAAACTGATGAACACTCTAAAGTTACAGACACAAGAAAAAAATCGAACGAAACAACAGCTATGAGATGAAATAGCCAAGAAAATCCCTTTTACTCGTAAAATACAAAAGTATGTTTGTGTGGTCGTAGGTGCTATTTGTGTACTTGCCACGGCAACAACCGATGGTGTTGGTTTGGCAGGAATTAAAACTGTGGCAACTATCATAGGTAATACCAGTCAGAAATGTCGGCCATATCGCTAGTAATCGGCTAGACCGACGGCGCTCGCAAAATAATTTCATTACATCTGCATTCACAAATACGCGTATATTCTGAAATTCTCGCGACGGCACAAATTTACCTCAATACAGTCCGTAAAGTTTACTCGGTGTCCATCGAAGATGAAACAATTAGCATAGTGAAATTCGAGATCGTGTTATTTGAAACTGAAAATATTCGACGTTTCCGCGCCCAGAACCGGGGTGCCTGCCAACAAAACAGGTAACTGATTAGTAAAAGCCGAATCGATCTGCCAGTGAGCTTACATCGGCTGTAATAATATAACTCGGGCACTTCGTGAGACTTCACTTTTGGGTTTACGCAGGTTATAATTACGAGAGTGAAAAACGCCTCAGGAGGGTTAGTCATTGTAGATTTAGTAGGGGTTGAGGGATCGGTCAATTTCAAACTACTATTTTAATACTACTCCAGTCATTCAGCCTTGCTTTTAATGCTTTCCCAAGGAAAACGCCACAAAAAAAATATAAAAAATTAAAAGAAGTACCCTAGTAATTAGATTTACTCTATTGATTTTCAAAGGAGAAAATCTTAGCACACATGTATTAGGGTAGCCGTGACTGTTTTTTGTCTTCACCAGCATGTCGATATGTCAGAACGACCAGGAATCGTCGCGGGATTGAACTAACCTTACAGGATTAAATAATTCAAATACTAGAGGATGAATCCTTGCCAAAACCTACGTTGAAGAACCAGGAAAACAATTACGCATATAAATTTGTGAATTATACGAAGGATACGAACATTATGGATTATCATTCATAAGTTTAATTTACTTGTAAAGTCATGCAAGTATCTTTTTCCTTGCATGATTCTTGCGACAACGACTGGATTTCTATGTGGAACAATTTATTTATTCTCGTGACCAGATATTAATTTTGGAAGAAACAGACGTTTCTGATTCTGTTTTAAAAAGAAATTTGAACAGCTTTCTTAATCTTTGTCACCCTTGCACACACACACACACACACACACACACAATC
>QKMX01348689.1:50231-62064 GCA_003401595.1 Venustaconcha ellipsiformis
ATACATACATACATACATACATACATACATACATTGTACTCACAGTATAGTTGTTTCTGGTGGCACTTGGGGTACACGGTCCATTTGCAGAAACATACATCGTACTGTCGACCTAAAACACAAACACCGGCTAGGGCACACTGATTGGGCACAGATTAAACTCCAGGTAAAACTTAGAAACACTAAAATCCCGCTTTCCAATTTCATTTTGAAAAAACAAATTCGTATAGCAGACTAATACTCCAATTAAGTTCCCTGTATTAGGGAGAACGACACAAAAGCGGGTATAGAGTCCACGAATAAAGCTTTAGTGTAGTTTGCTCTCTACGCTGGAGATAGCAAACTGTGCACTCCTAAGCCAAGTTAACTTTTTCTTCACAAACTCGTGTCATCGCGATCTAATATGCCTTGCTGACGTGCAGTACAGCCTGTGCGCTAAAATTAGTCCGCACCACCCCCGTCACGCAATGAATCACCGTATCCCAATACAAAAGTCAACAAACTTCAAGGTATATAAGACATATACAGTTCAATAGGGTCCCACTGCAGACTACACAGTGGGCGAGGTGTAAGTTGTAGGTAGCCCATACCTACATACCGTCGCTGTCAGTTTCTATATAGAACAGCAATCGGTAGGTGCGAATGTTATAAGGCAACTCCCTGTTGTGAAAAACAATTGGATCTTGCGAACTCGGGATTGCTCCCCTGGGGTGAGTGACAGCTCTCAGAAAACGAATGT
The DNA here is from genome assembly GCA_003401595.1 of Venustaconcha ellipsiformis. NCBI lineage: Eukaryota > Metazoa > Mollusca > Bivalvia > Unionida > Unionidae > Venustaconcha > Venustaconcha ellipsiformis. The sequence goes on from QKMX01348689.1 coordinate 50,971, forward strand.
TGTGATCTCAAGTTCTTGCTTTCACAATAGAAAGACGAGATATAGCTTAAGGCACTGATACCTATCATTAAAGTGAGTTTAGTTTTCCAAGATAGTTTTCAACTGAAAATTAAAAGACTAATCGTACTGTGTTGACCTACTTTCACCTCCACCCCAGATATATACCTCGTTCGTTTATAGCAGAATTCAACTCGATCAACTAGACCGAGAACAGGGTTTTAAAAAACTCAGATAAATTCCAGTACAACAAAGATTATCATGTAGTAGTGTTTGACGGTATATATGCACAAAAAGTAACCATGTTGTGCAAAACAAATGTAAAGTTAAACAAATTATTAATTAACTGCATACAATTGCAGAAAATAAAACCCATCAAATAAATGAAAACATTAAGTACAACATAAAATCAAACATAACTATGTTACAATTCTGCTAAATTTATATAAAATGACAGTGAACGGAAACACATGAACAATTCTAAAAACACGATTAAAATTTTTGCCCAAACATCATTCACTTTAAAAGGCCAGCATTTGTTTTTTCTCGTGTGGATGCAGTCCACGTCAAAATATTTCTTAGTATAATAAAGACACGAGCTTCCATTAAATTAAAGATGACTAATCTAATATCACAACTACCTACCTATTTCATTGCGATACAACACTACAGGTAAAGTAAATGAAACAATTTGTCCAGGTTCCGAAAAGAGTGCATATCACCTTAATATGGAAAGTTATGGTCTGACATTAACCTCTATTTCGATATGTCAAAGTAAATGTTTTTAATTTAAATATATATTCGTCATTGCCAGTATATTCCTATTTTTGTGTTGGCGATATTTCATTTTTGGTTTTGTTGATATTTGAGTGTAAACCAAACTAAATTCTACAAAGCCATGTATTATAATTTCTGACATGAATCAAAATTCTAACATAAACTGTCTTTAACCTATGGCGAGGAAATAATGCATGAAAATGACTACGTTACTCACCAAAAATACAAGATAGGCAATGTTCCCTCTAAGGTGTGCGGCTGCGCGGCTCATTATTTCGAGCAAAAAGTTTTGGAAGTAAATACACTTGCCGCGCAGCAGTTTAAAAATTCCGCGCACACAGGAAAAATATTTAAAACTGACATAACATCTAGAAGTCAAATTTTTGATAAGATTGATCAGAAATCCCTATCTGTTCTTACAAGCATCTATTAAAAGAAGAAAGGCACATTATTTCTGATTGGTACGAATTAAAAAATAAGCATCAGAATTAAGATAGACCTATTATTCCAAATGCTCTTATTGATAAGCGGTCAATTTCATGGTCATGTATTGGAAACAATATATTTGTTAGGACAAACAAAGCATATTATGACTTTGTCATTGAGAATTACGAACCATTCATGTCGAAGGGTTCAATATCATTCATTACTTATTCTGTCAATCATATCCTTATTAAAATGTTAAGGGACATGGGAGTAGTATATTCAAATGAGATTTCTGGATTCAACGCTGGAGAGCCCTTATCTTACAGAATGAGCTCAGCTGTACCATGGGGTGATGCATGGGTGTTCTGGAACAAATGTGGGAGATGTGGGTTCTGGACCAGATGAACTATGGGGGTGATCATAGTTGTGTTATATGGGGGTTCTGGATTATAGAAGTAGCAATATCATATATGGAATAAGCTCAGTGCTTAAACCTGAGTGTGGCACAATGCAAGCCCATTTCTAGCAACAACAAAAAAACCTCCAAACAAAAAAAATGTAGCAGCAGCGTACGATAAGAATTTTTCGGAGGCGTTAGCGCCACATGTGTTGGCACTGGCAATGTCAACTGTGTCGAACGTGTTAGAGACGCTAGAGTCGTTATGACTCGGGAGACAGAGTCACGGGAGACAAGTTATCGTGCGACAGTGGCCAACGTTAGCTTTGGGACCCACGAGTTAACCAACCATTTTGACGAGAGATTATTTTACCTTTTGTTGAAAGGACGTTTTCGATCTGAACATGTCCTGGCTAGTTTTCAGCAATTCCACTAAAACATTTCCACGGTCCAGTTGGGTGTGTATCCTTTCTGGAACGTGTTTGTTTGTCCGCTGATTCTTGCGTGGTCGCCTAAATTAAATTTATCTATAAAAATAAGGCATTCGGTCTGCCTAGAATGCTTCCTTGGGCATCATTTTGTTACTTCTGGTTTACGAACTCTGGCAACAAATCTGAGTACTGTTTTATATTATCGCTGGTAAATCACTATGGGGTTTTAGTTATCTACTAAACCGCTCCACGAAAGCAGCTTTGACCCGATTTTGAGTGCTGTACAAGTTGCGTTATCTTTTAAAGCCAATCCGAGACTGTTTAATTGTAAAATTCGCTGCCATGAGTCACCCAAACTTTCTGCTCTACGTAAACCTTCCACACTCTCCGACGCCTCAACGATAGTTTTCTTTTGTGTTATTTAGAAAAATCCCCAAGCGTATTTAACAAACACTTCGCTGACCGTCAGCAGATACAGGAAATGATCTTTGTACGGGCTGAAATCTCTCGTGTCTGACGAGATCCGCCGACCAGATATCTCATGTCGACGAGATCCACAGTCACATCAATGACATTACTACGAGGAAAACGTGGACGCGCAGAGTTGTGCTGCTCTTCAGCCAGCAAATCTATTGCCGTTGTCTTCGATCTCGTACCACTCCTGCTAATTAAATTTCAGGGGAGGATTATACCGCACAGTCGAATTTGGGGATCGAGACTCGAACAACAAAGTGGTATCGTCAAGAGATATCTTCTTATTTTAAAGAGCAGACAAACCTTCATTTGAAAAACAAAGGTTTTAGCTGACAGATCCTTATACTAGCTTTGGTACTGGTAGAGCGTAAGCAGATCACGTGAGAGCAAATTATTTTAAATTTGTACCATCTCGTTATCGATTTCCTCACCGACATTGTTAGCATGTTGAGAAGCGAGAAGAAGCTTTAACCGTGTTATGATTTCCGAATACCGTATCCAGTTTTACCCTCGAGGTCTCTCTCGACGGATTCGTAAGGGTTTTTGGATTTCAGATTTGGAAGGGTTTTTGTCTTTACTGTGTCTATTAAGAACGCTATTAGCTCCGTCGCTCAGCACTATTAACCAATGTTTTCCTGCAAGTCTTATGTGAGTTTCTGAAAGATCGTAATAATCATGTATTTTTCTTCATCTCACTTTTAAGTCTTCTTTAGTCTTTTTATCATTCTTTTCCAGGATAGATTTGTAACTTTTCTCCGGTAGTATCAAGATCAGTCATTACTTCTTCAGCAATAGTTTTATTATTCTGTAGACGGTCATCGATATAGAATAGTTTTTCAATGATCTCGGCTTGTTGTGCATCGGAGACTGCTTTTGTCCAACCATGGTATAGCAAATAACTTTGGTGAGCGGATCCTGTCCTACATTTTGTCTTACTGCAGCATTGCTAATCGCTGTTGTCACTTGTTTGAACAGCTCGCACTGAAACGCCTGTTTACGCACTTTATAACGATGACCTGCTTTTGTAACTCCGCTCGCTACTCGACAAATGTTTCAGATCTTCTCGCATTGTAGCTTTCTAGTTATGTTTTCAAACGACGTGGTGTTATACCGAAAAAGAAGATTAAAAATGAAAAATTGATTTCGGCAGCTTTTCACTTCACTGCTGGATGCAACTGCGCTGGAAAGTAAGATCGTCAAATCCTCTTCAGAATCGCTCAGGCATCATTTTCGCGTCGCAATGAAACGAAATAAAATCGTGTTTGGATCCAGTCCTCGATGCTATACCGACGCGATAGTCTTGCGTGATCGCGTCGAAATTCAGGTTGTCCAACATGGAAAACAGCACAAAACTCCCGTGTTACGCTGGTTACATTTTGGGAAGTCATGTAGGAATGCTTCATGTAAATGCTGTGACAGTGATTATGTCGCGATAACGAGAAATACTCGCAAATTTTAGTCCAGTTATCACGGTCTTTTTTAATCTCGTGACACACATAATCTTGTGCAGATCCGAACCCATTTCCTCTACCTCCATGATGGTAATTATAGAGTCGTCGCCCGGGTTGACTGCACCATTTTTTCAAACGATTTGTTAAACTTGGAAAGTGTTTTGTTTTAGTACTGGTGTGGATTTAAATTGTAAAGGGCCACGAGTTAGTAATTGAACTTGTTGCACCGATGCTAATTTTTCGACGGACCGTAGGACCAACGATCATATTATAACATTGCCGAAGAAAAAAGGTTCTTGTGCTTTTTCATCTTCCTCTTGGTGTCGAAATCAATGACTATTATGTTTCTTTTTCTAAAAAAATGTCCTTTTTTGCTTTTGGTACGCTCATCGGGAAAGGCGACCCTGATGCGTGAATGTATGCTACCTACCATGAACACGCGTTACGTTAAATACAACGCATGGCACGTCTCTTCGTTCACAGGAAACGCCAGAAATGTAGCGTTATCATCTCAGCGTCGTTGAATTTTTATCTTCACTTTATTTTGTCTTGGCCCATCACATCTTGCCCACGTCCAGGGAAAGCGAATGGATTCACGTCCAATTTTTCTCTGCAGCAGCTCCCCGTGCCGGTCGCCAATTAGAAATGTCAGGGACGAGGACGCACTTCTGGATCAGAAGAGGTTCTCACTTGTAGATTAGACGGCAACTAGCTCTAAACCACTGTGGATTTGCTTTACGAGGGTACTGCAACCATCTGGGCAACAGTGTTCGAATTTTATATCGCCGAAGACAGCACGTACACCAAGTATTCGAATTTAGGGCTCTATCGACAGAACCTCGTAATCTCGGGCACAGTTATTTCCAAATTTTTACCCTCGACGGTCTCACATTTGTCATTGCGATCTCCATCGAATTTTACTAGTTTTTGTTCGACGATAAATATCGACAGTACGCCTCTTACGCCAGAAACCAACTGAACGTGCTCAAGCACGGGCCATCATGCGGAGATTAACCGAGTACAAACAATATTTAAATCCTAGCTCGGAGAAGACTTCGACAAACGAGACACGATAAGGTCAAACGGTATCACCATTTCGATAGCTGCTGATCAAAAATACATCATTGACAAGTATTTTGCCGTGTTTAAAGTTTTCAACGACCGAGATTAGGTAAAGACATCGGAGAACTTGTTTACACCAGCTGTATCCTGGAATTGTCTATGCCATCGCTAAAACCGGATACATCAAATGTCGTGAGTTTGCACTAAAGGAAGACGACGACGAGTACAAGAAAAAAGACCACGACTACATGGATACGGTCGTAACGTAAACGCGATTAAGTATTAACATAAAACTGCGTGATTCCATGCACAATTTTTTTTTTACAGCATGCCGAATTAGAGCACTAGCACGTGAATACCATCGTGGAGGTATGGGTGCTCAATCAATGATCAGGAAAAGCTCCAGAAGAGGATTTGGTAGTTCAGGAATCACCCACAGTGGCCCTGGAACCCAATAAGGCTAAAGAAGCGCTACATTTTGTGATCATGATCGGCGAATGTGGAAAAGTCAATTAAAATCTGGCCTCAGCGGCATATTGGTACCTTGAGAATCCGCAGCTAGAGAAGATTAAAAGTAAGCTGGATGCCAACGTGAACACGTATCAACTCAACATCAACATCACTCTGCTAAAAATGTGGTCGGCAAATGAATATATATTGTGCTACTCACGGCTGTGCTGCAAAAAGAATTCTACGACAAAGGTAATCTCAATAGTCTACGACTAAGAACACCACAGTATCTCTTACATGCATCGAGAAGAACTCACCAAACTCATAAACGGTGCACCATGATCGATGAATGAATCACAGGAAGTTAAAAAAACAAATGTTTATTAAATAAAGTTGATTTTATTTATTGGGTTTTCCATTTATTCGTCGATGATCGGTGTGGTTTGTTTGATCTTGTTGCCTTTTCTTACTTTCAGGTAATATTTGTTTGCCCTGATGATCCAGCATCCGCAGATCTGACATACATGTAAGCATCACAAAAGCCTATCTCGCAAACGAAATCCCGAGTTTCCCTTTTTGGTGATCGCTTTGTGTTAGGCACAGTATTCGCCTGTGCAGGATATATATCGAATTCGATCAAAGATACAAACCATTAAAGAAATCGAAAATGACTAGCAATTACAATTATGTTGCAAACTATATATAATGTAAATAAAGATATTATTTCGATCATTGTTTCAATAACGGAGAGAAGAAGGCGAGAAGTGAATGTTATACTCAAACCCAGACAAAATTTCATTCTACGAAATGAACCGATCCGTCGTCTTAGATAGATTTACCTCAATATCACCCAGGGATAAGCACGTTACAAAGGTCCAGATGTGGATAGACTTTCTTGTGTAGATCCGTGAGCTACTTCAGTATGCGAAACAACTACACGACGAGTACAGGAGATTACTGGGCAATCCACGGGGTATTCCAAGTACTTGAACTTCAAAACGGGATCTTGAGTCCACGGTGGCAAGCTGAAAATGAAAATCATCCCAAAATCGACCTTAGCATCGCCAAGGTCATGCCGGTGGGATTATTGACACGATGACAACCGGAATCTAGTCCGGAAGTGCCGACAAAGGTTTGGTGTACGACAATCCACATGTACTCTCTCGCGTTGTCGATGAAGAATTGATACAATTACTCTTGAGACCGACCGTTAATCGAGAACGTCAAACATATAATGCTATCAAAATTAGTCTCGCTTTTACCGTTCAACTCACGCGGATAGAACAAGGAAAAAACTATTGACGTCTGGCTGTGATCAAAGTCGATCATCGTCTCTTGTGGTGACATCGTCTGGTTGTTTATCCAACTTAACAGAGAAAATTCCAGGAGAGAGAATTAGTGTGGAGTGTACTCAGTCACGCTACAGATGTCGAAATTTCAGCAGCTGACTGGAGGTAAATACGTCCAACTCCACCAAAATGATTTCAGCCACTACAGCGTGCTTGAACGTTAAAAACAACGATGACTACTGTCGGTGCTTTCTGAGATACACTTGGCAGAGTATCACGTTGGTTGCGTCATTAACTAAAAGCCGTATCTCGTTATCATTAAAGCAGCCCATATGCGGTTTTCAGAGGAAGTTGAAGATGAACCAAATTGGCAGCTCGCAATCATCTGTCGATCAACTTCTTTTGATCTTGAAGTAAACGAGACTATGAATATCTGCTTTCAAAATCAGCCAATCAAAACAGCATCAGTTTTCTTTACTATCAGTCGCATTTCATCTGGATCAAATATTTTAGTCGCATGTGCAGTGCACAATGTACCAAGCACAATAACAATAAATGTTTGGAGTGTTTCTCACGACGTGAAAAGTTGGAATAGCACGTGACTTTGGGTTATTGTAAGGAAGCACAAGCCGTTCAGATGCCCAAGGAGGATAAAAAGAGTTTACAGTTTCATATCGTGTGTGACTCGGTGCTATACTGAAAAAGTCGCGGAACCTCATCCTGATCCAGATCGATCTTTCACGAAGGTTTATTATAAGCAGGATCCGTGCGCTTGCCATCATGGTATTACGACATCAGAAAAAAATTCAGTGCCGTTGATTCTGCTTAGTATAGAACATCAACGTCAGCACAAGTCGACAGATCTTTGTCATATTTGCGAAGATTATTTTGAACCACACGATAAGAAAGTCAGAGACCACTGTCACACCAATGGGCTTTCAAGCGGTAAAACCAATGACCAATTTCAAGGATCCAGATTTCATTCCAGTGATTGCTTATAGTCTACAAGGGTACGATGGGCAATTTATCGTGGCGGCAATTAATCATCCACAGGTTAGAGAAGTATTACAATTCAGTATTATGTCAGCTGCACTGGACGAGCTGGCCAAAAATTGTGTTGTCTTTTTTTCATTTCGACAACACCGGTCCGGCAAAAATAAGTTTCCTGACGCAAAAAAGGAATTTATTATTATGAGTAAATCGATGGCTGGTCGCCGATTGAGGAAACGTCTTTTCCTCCCAAAACGTGTTTTCTTCCCACTTAAATCCAATATTACCTACGACAGATACGACAGAACTCTCGTGGTGTGTCAAAAATTTGACTCCACACTCTCGGCGATCTGAAAATAGACTTGCTTTAGTCGCGGCCGTGCTTAAAAATTTCAAGGGAACCTGTCAAAAATATTACCAGTTGGACCCGCTCTGCTACTTCCCTGCGTCCAGGCTGTCGTGGATTGTTTTGCAGATTATGAGTGGAACGCAGCTGAAACTCTTTGCCGAATCGGACATGTTTTTGTTTAATGCAAAAAACAAAATACGCCTTTGCCAATAATAAATACCTTTTCAACTACTATCTTACTAAGCCACCCGTGTACATCATTTATCTGGGCACAGACAATCTCTATGGTTGGGGTGTGTAGCATATGTCTCAGCCACTTTCCATGGGGTGCATTCATTGTATCACCGCAACGCAGTTGATCAAGCATGGTGGTTAACAAAAAGGTCTTATGCACCTTCGGTGATAAACAATACTGTTCCCATGTCGTTTCAACGTTGGTTTTTCGACGTAAAAACATCAGACCGCGGTCAGGTCAACATACATTAACACAGAGTCTGTAATTACTTACTTTCACTCATACGTTTGGTCCAGAACCAGCATGGTAGATGACCAACATCGCTATGATCAGCAAAATGTGATACAAAATCCCCATGGTCTTCCTGCATTTGGTCAAGAACCACCAATTCATTAGAACACCATGGGATTCCTACGTTTGGTTCAGAACTCCCATTGCATGACCCCATACTTCAGCTGGTTCACAGCCCAATCCTATATAAGAAAAGGTCTCTCCTACCAATGGTCCAGAATCCCCGTTTTATTATGCGACTCACAGGGGCTTCTCAGAACGTTTTATTATCAATTACTTTGTCTTTTTCTGAGAAGTCTTCTTCTAATGAGGGTAATCTTGCTAATGGAAGAGAGCGCTGATTTGTTAATAATCTTCTCCATTGTGTAAAGTTGTAATCACACTTAGTCTCAGGACGAGTGACTGACCGAACGGTTTCGTCTTTTCCGATCGATATTGGTAATATCCTAGCTGGAGATAAGATTGTGGTTAATCCCTTTGTGCAATTACTAGAGCTATTGCAACGAAAGCTCATAAGAATGATGTTGATCAGGAAATTATTCCTTTAGCTGACACATGTGTTGGTAAGGCTTTTGATAAAGCCTTTTTTGCTTCTGTTGCGGACCAGTTAAGATATATTGATTACAGTGATCATCTTTCTGCTACCCATTCTCTTTATTCTAATCAGGATCTCAATAGGCAAGATCCTGATGGCTACTGTTTCTTTCAGAGGCGTATTAGCAAAAATGAAGTTACAGAAGTGCCTGTTTATTCTTTGTTAACAATGTAATCATTATGAAAAAATAGAGAGCACTTCAGGTACCAACTGGTGAAGACTGCTCAGCGAATTATAAAATTGTTGGCCAAAGGCATATAGGCAGGATATTCTTAGTCTAGTCCATGAAACTCTTTTGACTGGTCATTTAGGGGTCATTTAAATCTGCTACAAGATCTGGTATCATTTTTATTAGCCTAAAATTAAAAGTGATGAATATAATTCTGTAGATTTTGTCACACTGGCCAATATCAAGAAAACCAAATGAGAAGATAAGCAAAGCGCATCTGCAACCTATTCCTGCATTTTACGAACTATTTAGCAGAATAATGGTAGACTGTATAGTTACCGTACCTAAGACCAAGCCAGGTAACAAATACCTGTAGAACAGTATGTTTGCACAAGGGTTACAGAGACAATTCCTTTCTTGAACATAAAACCTAAACCATAGTAAAAGCTTTGATAACGTGCAATCTGATCAGAGGTAAAATTTTATGTGTGGAATTTTGATGGAACCAATCTTTGGAATTATAAAATATTGTATAATCTGGACCAGAAACTTTTACGTCTGCAGCTACAAGAAAAAGGGAACTAAAACAGCTAATATATAAATATGAGGACTTGTTTTCACATATTCGAACTGAAACAAATGAAATCTTTCACGATGTTGAAACAGCATCCGTCATCATGAATCGTCGCAAATGTTTGAGAAAAGAAATTCAATAGTTGCTGGAGAATGATTTCATGGAACCAAGTAAAAGTGACTAGAGTTCACCATATATTCTTGTGGCGAAACTAAATAATACTTTGCGCATGTGCACCGAATATAGAAAAGTGAAAAGTGTGCCCAATCAATTTCATTTTCATTGCCAAGGATCGATGTCTGCATTAAGAAAATTGCAAATGCAAAATATGTCACAAAGTTTTCTGGAACATTCCACGTACAGAAAGGAAAGTAAATTTTGGCAATCGCAAATTCATATGGACTTTACCAATATAAATTGGTGCCGTTTGAAATGAAAGGGTTCGTCTTATACTGTTCAACCTTTAATGAACATGATTACATGCGGTACATACAATTATATATCTTATATTGATGACAACGACACTTGGAAAGATCACTTGGAACTATTCGGGAATTCTTTGATAGATTCAGTGATGCAAATGTGACAATTGATTTAGGCAAAAATGACTCTTGCCATACTTGTGTTAGATTTCTAGGATATATCGTAGGACACGGTCAAGTGAAACCTACAGAGCTTAAGGTTAAGGATCTCTTTGAATTGGATGGGATTATGAGTAAAAGAAGCTGATGCGATGTTTTGGTATGGCTGGATATTATCGTAAATTTTGCTTCAATTTTTCCATAATTGCTGAACCCATGACCAATTTGTTGAGTGAGAAAACCAAGTGTGATTGTCTGAAAAACATCAGATGTCTTTTAACACGTTTGAGACCATACTTAAAAGTGCACCAATCCTTTCAGCTCCAAATGATTGTGTTTGATACTGGCTTTGCAACACTATGGAGTGTATATAATATAAATTCCTTCTCCGACTATTGTATTCAGTGATCACAAGCCCCTCACTTTCATTAGCAAGATGACAAGCAAAACCAGAAATTATTAAGGTGAAGTTTGACGTTGCAGGAATAAAATATTGACATCATTCACATAAATGGAAAAGTGTTTGTGTGTGTGTGTGTGTGTGATTTGGATTTTT
>QKMX01348697.1:19681-29701 GCA_003401595.1 Venustaconcha ellipsiformis
TGTTAAAAATGTGACATAAAGTCATTAGATGCTTGTTTTAAATTAGACCTTATAATAACAATGTCACCCATTTTCTATCATGGAATTATCTATTGCCCCCGACTTCTCCACCTTATATGGTACATGTGGAGGTACCTCCCCCTTTTAAGAAAATTCCTGGCAGCATCTCTGCCTCTTTAAGTTTGGATGATTAGAAGTACGACAATAAAGGGTTAATTAAGTCAGATGTATGTGGATTTAGATGCTGAGAAATGCCATCAGTGGTTGGTCACAGACTTGATAAATTCTTTGAGGATTATAAAGCACATAGCAAGATCTTCATTTAAAAATAATTATACAGTGATATAGATCAGATTTTGCTCTTAAAGCCTATGTTTAGATAATATGTATGAAAAAGTAAAATGGTTAAAATTTATATTGAATTTAACATATGCTACATTGCTTTAAATTTTACACCCAGGCCTGTTTGCATAGAATCAATAATGTGTTATGTTTACAGTACATTGAAGTTTGTGGTTTTGACCCATGTATATTGACAGCTACACAGTTGCACTGATTTTGGCATGTGTATAGACAGCATACACAGTGACACTTGTTCTGACACATGTATATTGACAGTCTACATAGTAACACTGGTTTTGGTACATGTATATCGACAACTTACACAGTAACACTAATTCTGGCACATGTATATCAACAGCCTAGACAGTAACACTGGTTTTGGCACATGTGCATTGACAGCCTACACTGTGACACATATTTTGGTACATGTATGTTGACTGCCTACAAAGTAACACTGGTTTTGGAACATGTATATTGACATCCTAGACAGTGACACTAATTTTGGCACATGTATATCAACAGCCTATACAGTGACACTGGATTTGAAACGTGCATATTGACAGCCTACACAGTAACACTGGTTTTGGTACATGGGTGTTTATTGACAAATTTATACAATAAAACTGGTTTTGATACATGTATATTGACAGCCTACATAGTAATCCTTGAATGACATCTGTTAGTGAATTTCTACTCCATGAAACAGAAGTATTTGAGCAATACAAAAAACTATGATGATTTATGATATATTTCAAAATGAGATATTTAAATCAGTGGGAGTGATATCGCCACAATGGTGATACCACTTTTATTGACACAATGGGAAGATCACTTTTGGAATTATTGTCTTTCTCCATTTAAGAAATACAGCTACTGTTATGTATGTTATTCAAACCTGTATTTCCACATTTAAGCATATTTCATTTTTCTTGTTCTGCTCCATCTGTCTCTCTTTCCCTTCCACACTCTCTTTCCATCAGGATGAACAGATCTTAAACTGTGTCAAGACTGTAGACTGTTTAGTATATACTTATGTAATTGATGAGAAGGTGCCATCAAGAATGCTTCGAGCCCCAAAGAACAAACAGCCAGCTTCAGATACATGTTTGGACTTGTTATTAGTCTTTTAGATGAATCATACAAATTTTTGGTTACTGAACTTACATGACCTTTTGCTATTCAGTATTCTCTGTGACTTATGCAGTATCTTGTACCCAGTGATGAAGAACACACATTTAGGAAATATGTGTGATAAAATTATAGTAATAAGTAGCAATTCTAGTGCACATCAAAGTGATAACCATGTTAAAAAATGATGGAGAAATTGGCATTGATAAGTGTTGATTGAAAATTGAAACTAAAGACTGCAAGTTTGCCAAGATTTAACAAAAATTCACATTTTAATGCATAAATAAACAATTTAAAGAAGCAAAATCCTTATAAGTACACTAGTCAGTACAAACTTTGGTTCAAAGATGTTGCACTTAGAATACTTCAGATATGTCTGCTTGTGATGTTTCTACACTACCCCCCAGATATGACCGCTCTTTGAACCTTCTGCATACAGTAGCCCCTTGCCAACAATGTTCACTGTGTCAATCCATGCAATTAATGTGTTAACAAAAATCATTTTTACATGAAGAGAGTCATTAATTTGACAAAATACACAATTTGAAGTGTATGTGCATGCTAAATTTGTAAAAAGTCACTTTGTTACAATTATTTTAAAGTTTTGGAACTTTTTTTATCAAATAGTAATGTATTCAAATTTATGAAAATAGGTGGGTTTGACTTAAACAATAAAAAATAAAATTTGTTTGATCAGTAGATGTAAGAAAATATTTCAGTGGAAATACTTTGTTATTACTTGTGATGTGGCCACTCAATGCAATAATGTTTTTCCACCTATGAAATATTTACCTAAAAGTCTATGAAAAACCCCCGTTCATATCTTTTGGGAAAATCTTAATTTTTGAGGGAGTTTTGTTTATACACCACATTTTAATCATAAATTTTCAGGATTTGGCAGCTGTTTCCTTTGTTATTTTAGATACATTGGACAGAATTTTAACATGTTTATATTTTATTTTGATGTACCTGATATTTATATTTATATTGAAACAGTGTATCTAATTAAATTTTTGTTCAAAATTCATTTTTACATTTTTCAGACTTTACCTCTTGTTGGCAACATAGAGCCACTATTATTTTAAGGTGCCTTAAACACACACACACACACTTATATTATTTTGATCAGTTATTTTAATAATTTGGTTGTCTTTGATTTTTATACTACCATCAGTGTAACCAATCCCAGGCCCCCAATGCCATGAATATACAATGTACAATGTTTGCTTTCAGAAATACTTCCTGAGAACACTAACAGATACGATATATATGTTTTATTTTAGGAAAGCAGAAATTGTTTCCATGGAAAATTGAGTGGTTTCCACAAGTTCATTTCTGTTTTATTCATACATTATATACTCATATGTAAGTCTAATCCAAATGTAAACAGCATAAATCCAGATCTACTGTTGCAGAATACACAATCAGATCTGCACTGTTTGTTATGAATAGAAAGTAGAAACAGCATATCCCCATATGTGCCAGTGCATTATGCATCGGTAGATCAGGGTCTGTGTTGTTTGTAGTTTTACCAGACATATGCAAGTGTATATGGTAACAATTCATTAATAGGAAGCCACTAATAAAAGCAAAAGCTATGGCCCATTATTTAATATGCAGCAAATAATACTTCTGGTCAGATTGATTGAATATTGTTATTATGGAGTTTATGCTAAAAGCTGTTGGAAGTATTTTCTAGGAAGTTTTATTGGAACTAAAAGTTGTATATGTTTTCTGAATTGCAAAGGAGAAACAACTTAGAGGAAGCAAAAGTTTGGTAATGTCTATGTAGATAGTTGACTACTTTAATAGTATAAAGTTTGCTATGAAACAAATAAAAAATTTATCTTGAAAATCTAATCTTTCCATAAAGCAGCAGCATTTTTCATTATACTGACTATTTTGAAAAATCATGCTCATTTTTCAAGCAAATTTAAAAACTGCAAAAAAGCATGTATTCAGTATTATCATGTTTTGTGCATTTTGTAAAGTTGCATTTAGTCTGACGGTCCTAGTCTTTTTTGTCAGCTATTGCATAGGGATCAGTTATGTCAAAAAACTGTCTGACATGATTTGTGAAGTTCAGATGGTACCAGAACACTTGGAATGGAATATAAAACTGTAAACTATGTGGCCAAAAATAATTCCTTTCACTTGCAACTTTGTGCCAAACAGAAACCCTGTTTAATTCCGGATTAATGATGCATGCAAAATGGGCTTGCAAATTTTGATTAGTCAGAAGTTAGCAGAGCAGTAATTCAAGGACAGATTTTGGCGTGTCTTTAGATGAAGATAGGAGAGAAAATTTCTACGTCTTTAAATAACCTCCGTCAGGCAAGGAAAACATCTGTATGAATGGTTTGCAAAAAGACTTTTAATTTATTATTGAGGGTATAAATTTAAATTTTTAAGGTCCATTGTTTTTTAGAGAAGAATAATTCTTTATGGAGTGTTTTAATTAATGGACTGTAGTAATATGAAATCCTTACAAATTTGGCATGTCACAAACGAATAATGAATTGATGGTACATGTAATTGACACTTTAATGTAAGTTACAGGAATGTGGCATAGATTTTCATGACACTAGACATGTACAGTTGTATTGTATTGTGAATTGACAGTAATTGACACTACTATTATTTACAGAAGTTACAGAAGTACAGCATAGGATTTGATGACACTTTACCTGATGTAAAGAAGTTATAGATGTATAGATTAGTGAATCAACAGTAATTGACAATTTGCTATGATGAGCAAACATTACTAAAAGTGTGACTTAAGGTTTCATGACACCAGACTGATGTGCAGAAGTTACAGAAGTGTAACATAGAATTTTATGACACTAGACTGTGATGTACAGAAGTTACAGAAGTATTGCATAGGGTCTCATGACACTAGAATGATGTAATAGAAGTTATATAGCATAGGGTCTCATGACATTTAAAGTGATGTACAGAAGTTACAGAAGTATAACATAGGGTCTCATGACACGAGAATGAAGTACAGAAGTTATGGAAATGTAGCATAGAGTTTCATGACATTTTAATGTGATGTACAGAAGTTATGGAAGTATAAACATAGGGTATCATGACACGACTATGATGTATAGAAGTTATATAGCATAGGGTCTCATGACACTAAACTGATGTACAGAATTTAAGGAAGTATAGCATAGGGTTTCATGACTTTTAATGTGATGTACAGAATTTACAGAAGTATAGCATAGGGTTTCATAACATTTAATGTGATGTACAGAAGTTACGGAAGTATAGCATAGGGTTTCATGACATTTGATGTACAGAAGTTACTGAAGCATAGCCTAGGTTCTCGTGTCATTTAATATGATGTACAGAATTGATGTACAGAATACAGAAGTATAACATAAGGTTTCTTGTACTGTAATACTCTGGTATTTATTAATATCGTAGTGGCCATGATCATATTTTACCAAAGTTGGTGCTACATTTGTAGAAATTTTTGTTTTTAGCCTTATTCCATCTTAAAAGTATATTGTATTTTATGTATACAATTGTTATAGTAGTTTCTATAAGAAAAGTTTTTGTGTTGGTAAGAAGGGGACTACATGTACTGTACAACATGTTAAACTGATAATTTGTTGTATTAAGTGTTTTTGCAACTCTTGCACTTGAGTTGAATTTATGTCCTTTGTTGAAGCAATAAAACACTTCATGGGCTAACTTTCCAGATGATTTAGGCAGAGTTGATGTAAAAATACTAATGTAGTATGATACATGGTTATAAATTTCAATTGTATGAAAGTAATTGCATGTGAATCTATGTGTATGGATAAATTACAATTTCAGTTATATTAAAGTAATTACATCTGAATCTATGTGTATGAAAAAATTACAATTTCAATCATGGAAATATTTTTGCAAGTTTTTTTATAATACCACTGCTATCCCCAGACACATGCTGGCTTGGTCATAGTGGTTACCATCAATAATATATTGATATTATTTTGGTGATTGTAAATGGTACAATAATCATTACAACATTAATGTGATGGACATGTCTGACAGAATTGATCATTTGAACAGGAGTAGAAGACCCAGTATGGACATTGAGAGTTTTGCCTAAGAAACTCGTATTCAGACTTTTTGTAGAATTCTTTTAACTCAGAGTGGATATTGACCTATCTTGAACATAAGATGTACATTGCAACTCATATAAAATTCACTTTGAACTTTAAAGCATAATTTAACATAACTGGTTTCATGGTTCATCCTGGTTTTGGACTGGGTCATTTGATTGTAGGGGTAAACGGGGATCTCCTGACAAACAGTACAGTAATTTTAAAAAGACAGCGGAAAGAAAAGTGTTAATATTTGTTGACAGCTATAACATTGTACTAATGCACAGCTAGAACAGGGAATAAAGAAGGTGCATTCTCATTGCAAACCATTTATCCCTACAACCTAAATGGTTCTGTTCTGAATTAATATTGTCCATCTATACTACATGTAACCAGTCATAACTAGTGTACAACAAACTATGGAGTTAACTATGGAGTTAATTTTTCAAGGCAACATGAAGGAGAGTATTATGGGATGGAACAAATATATGTCTACAGACTGCACATTTTCTGAACCATAGCTACAGGTTATATACACTGCAGAATGCAGCAAGCAGAAAGTTTCTTATTAATAAAATCTCTTTACATATCTGGATATTTTTTATTTTAGAAGCAGTATCAACATCTGAAATGGATGGGGAGATACGAGCCAAAGCCGACAAAACCAAAGTTCTGATAATTGTGGGCGTGAACATTGGAGTGATAATGTTAGCAGGAATTGTTGGGATCATGTGCTATATGAAGAAAACCCATCTTCAAATTTATCACAAGCTGCCAGGTAAGCAGAAGAATAAAAACCGTAAAAGGAAATGGATAATGATCAACAGACCTACAGAACTTGTGAAAATGTACAACAAAAAGATAAATCCTGAGATCTTTCAGAAATTCTCTAATAAGGAGAAGTCATGATGAGAGACATACAGGATTATGAACAAATTTTTTCTTGGTGAATTTTATAGAGATGCATGTACATGTATTGTTATCTGAACAATGAACAATTGACAGAAATGTTTACAGATCAGTGCAACGGTTTGAAAAGTATTCATTGAGGATATAACATATTTTTCCTGGAAGACTAATAAAACTTTGTTTACTTACTCAGGGCCACTTGATTTTAGTGTTTGTCATGTGAAAAACAAACATTATTTTTGTTTTACCTTGTTGAGAGGAAAATGTATGATAGTGGTGGTGAGGTTAATGACAGTAGCAGTGTCATTGAAAAGTTGTATAAAACCAATAACTGTAAAACTAAGTAATTGATACAACTTGCTATACTGTACTTGACTATTAGAGAATAGTGAATTGTTTTCATGTTCCACTATGGCATTTATAAGGAATATAGTGTTATCATGTCTGTCTGTCTTTGACATATTGGTCAAATTAAGCATGCAGACAGTGCTAGCCCCTGAGTCTGTCTTCACTCTTTGGATTAGCTCTATATAGTTTGAAAACTATTCAGAACCCTATTATAAATGTACACTTTCTTGGCACAAAATGGAATTAACACAAAGACTTAAAAAAGTGTGATATAAGTGTCTGATTTAACCTTTGTAGGATCTACATATAGTTTGTCAGCTACTATTACAATATCTCAAAATTTTTTTCACTAATTGTTATACCCACGGACAATATTATATTATGTCCATACAACTGGCTGTTTGTTCCCTGTTTGTTTCTGTGCAAAAACTCGAGTTGTCTACAATTTACTAATTACAGTAAAACCTGTCTTGAAAGTACACTGCTATGTGAGACCACCTGTTTGGAGAGACCACATTCTTAATGTACAAATTTATTGATTATATTAGCATTGTGACTTGTTATGAAAGACCACCTGTCATGAGATACCATAGTTCTACCATACCATTCTTTTGTGGATGACCTGCACTTGCAGTGTGGAAGAAATCTATCAGTTTTGGGGTTAAAAGGTCAAAGTTCAAAGTCACTGACTGGAAAAAAATGTATGTGCAATATCAACAGTTTGACATCACAGACCTGGAGAAAAGTTTGTGAATGAATTACAGATAGGGTAAGGAAAAAGTTTATCAGTTTTGGGATCAAAGGATAAAAGGTCAAGGTCATTAGAACTTTAAGAAAATGGGTTTTGCAGATTAAATGTTGTTGTAGAGTAAGTTTCTTTATCAGACCTTGTGTATGGCTTGTACATAGGGTAATAAAAAAAATTATAGATTTGGGGTTCTAAAGGTCAAATGTCACAGTGATTGTAAATCTATGTAAAAAAAAATTGTGGTTTCTGCACAAGTTCTTTTATCAAATGTTCCAGTCGTTGAGACTCATTCATTGGTCAGTAATCTCCAGTCACCATGCCTTACTAGGGTAAGAGCTGGCATTAATATACTGTGCTTGTTTTGTTTTAAATAAACTGTCCATGTAAGACACATGGTGTCAAAGTTTTACGTCTTTTGAATTTTATGTTTTGCTCTGATTGTTTGTTTATGGACATTTTACAGATTTTTAACATTTTTATATTGATGTTTACAAATTTTTGATAGGGTTTTTCTTCCTAAAGTTTTGTGCATTTCATTTTTGCATTGTTTTGAACTTCACCTTTAGCTGGCACCATGTAGCCAAAATGCTCTAAAATGATACTAGATTCATATCATTCATTTATCTGACCAAAAAGCTGAAATTGTGAACACAAAAATAAAACTTGAATTCCTGCATGAAAAGATTTTGAAATATCTCTTCAGGATTACGGACAGTACCCGAGGCTAGTATATGGCAGCTTGCCAGTATGGGAGATCTTACTGATCGAGGAGGGAAGATAGCTAGCAGTGGAGGAGACTCTCAGGCTTGTGCGTACAGAGATTATGAGCCAGATCTCAATGAGAAAGCACGGAAAAGGAGCATTTTTGTACCTCTTCTGGAGGAATCAGTTATAGAAGAGAATTCCTTGCAACTTGGACAAAGGTCATTTGCTCTAAAAAGAATTTTAACTTAATTCAGTGCATATTGTTAAGTAAATGTTCAGAGCATTTGTCAAACATCTGATTCACATGTGTATATTTTGTGAATTGAAAATTATAAATTTTTACATTTCAAAGTGTCCTGAATGAGAATGATATTATGTCACGATATGCTGTAGTTTTCACTCAGATGGGGCCCTAGATGGCCTTGTGGTCTAAGGGGTCCTTAATGGCCTTTTGGTCTAAGGGGCCCTAGATGGCCTTTTGGTCTAAGGGATCCTAGATGGCCTTGTGGTCTAAGGGTTCCTAGATAGCCTTTTGGTTTAAGGGGCCCTAGATGGCCTTTTGGTCTAAGGGGCCCTAGATGGCTTTGTGGTCTAAGGGGTCCTAGATGGCCTTTTGGTCTAAGAGTCCTAGATGGCCTTTTGGTCTAAGGGATACTAGATGGTCTTTTGGTCTAATGGGTCCTAGATGGCCTTTTGGCTAAGAGGCCCTACATGGCCTTTTGGTCTAAAGGGTCCTAGATAGTCTTGTGATCTAAGGAGCCCTAGATGGCCTGTTGGTCTAAGAGGCCCTAGATGGCATTTTGGTCTAAGGGGTCCTTAATGGCCTTGTGGTCTAAGGGTTCCTAGATAGCCTTTTGGTTTAAGGGGCCCTAGATGGCCTTTTGGTCTAAGGAGTCCTAGATGTCCTTTTGGTCTAAGGGGTCCTAGATGGCCTTTTGGTCTAAGGAGCCTTAGATGGCCTTGTGGTCTAAGAGGCCCTAGATGGCCTTGTGGTCTAAGGGGCCCTAGATGGCCTTGTGGTTTTAGGGGTCCTAGATGGCCTTTTGGTCTAAGGGGCTTTAGATGGCCTTGTGGTTTAAGAAACCCTAGATGGCCTTTTGGTCTAAGGGGCCCTAGATGACCTTGTGGTCTAAAGGGCTCTAGATGGCTTTGTGGTCTAAGGGGTCCTAGATGGCCTTGTGGTCTGAGGAGCCCTAGATGGCCTTGTGGTCTAAGGGATCTTAGATGTCCTTGTGGTCTAAGGGATCCTAGATGGCCTTGTGGTCTAAGGGGCCCTAGATGGCCTTGTAGTCTAAGGAGCCCTAGATGGCCTTTTGGACTAAGGGGCCATTGATGGCCTTGTGGTCTAAGGGGCTCTAGATGTCCATTTGGTCTAAGGGGTCCTAGATGGCCTTGTGGTGTAAGGGGTCCTAGATGGCCTTGTGGTCTAAGGTGCTTTAGATGGCCTTGTGGTCTAAAGGGCCCTAGATGGCCTTGTGGTCTTAGGGGCCGTAGATGGCCTTTTGGTCTAATGGAATCCTAGATGCCCTTGTGGTCTAAGGCGCTTACCTTTAGAGATCATTTGTACATCTCGCCTCTTTCTGCATGAGTTCAAGTCACTCCTCAACCATCAGGTGTATGTGATAAAGCTTGTCACTAGCTTCCCATGGGTAGGTCTGTCTTCCTGGAGTTGTCGCAGGTTCTTGCTCCACTTCATATTCTGTCTGCCATGTGTAGCCTATCATGTGCTGAAAAATGGCATTA
>QKMX01348720.1:0-11879 GCA_003401595.1 Venustaconcha ellipsiformis
CTGTTAGTACCATTTTTGTAAGTCTCTGGTATGACTAGGCTGGGGTTCAAACCCGCAACCTCTTGAGGTGGATGCTCTAACCACTAGGCCAATGGAGCGGTCTTCAGCTGAAGAAACAATGTGGCAAGATTTTGATTCAAGCCGTTTCATTTGCTTACCTTTCCTAAACCCTTAATAAATTTTCTTCATACTTGGAGGAGTCATTATTGAGATATGACATATCATTCAGCAACATGCTGGCTCAACCTTTTGACCTTGGGGTCAAAGTTTTGTTGTAATACAAGGCTCTGAATATGGCTCAACATGCAAGCTCTGACCTCATTAATAATTATTTTTAAACAATAGAAAAGAAAGGCAAATTCCAAATGGGAAAGGGAAACATTTGTATTCGGTTTTAATGTTTTTTATATTCACTCTGGCGAATCCAAATGAGTTTGGAGAAAAATTCAAGATGTTTGAACAAATTTCCTTAGTTTTCAAGGATAAAATCAACTTTTGTAAAATTCAAAACATTTTCAAGGCAACCTCTCAAATTCAAGCAATTTTCAAGGTTGAATCATGTACATTCTTCACTACCAAAGTTCCTTCAAAATAATTTTGACAACACATGCTGAATGAACAAGAGCAGACTAAAACCAGTAAATAAAATATCAAATAGCATAACAATTAATAAAAACAGTTATATTACATATAGAGTTGAAAATACAATATTTTACAGCATTTCTCTGTATATGCTTCAAAGTAACAGGGGTAAGGAGCCAATTATCCCTTGATATTTCTACATGGGCCAGGCCATGTTTTGAAAGGCTGTTAACTGGGGGTTTTTTTCATAAAAAAGAATTTACTTTAAATTTTTTTGTAATTTTTGTATGAAATGTATAATATTTAAATGTATAATATTTAATGGAAAAAAGGAACCATTAAAAACTGAACTTCAATTTGCTTCAAGTCTTTGTGTGAGATCATCTGCATTCCTCCTACATTCAGTAAAAAGAACAACCCATCAATTAACAGCAAAATCAGATGTTTTGGATGGATAGCCTTTCAAAGATAGCTGGGTGACTCTTCCTCCACCAAATATACTGGCTATCATCTATGCTGAAACAGAATGTAAAACCCATGATCTGACCCCCCCCACCCAATTTCTTGTGCAACAGGAACAAAAAAACAACATAGATTAAACCTTGTATGTACAGTGTTATATGTGCATATACAAATCTGAAAATGTTAATTTTTTTTAACTTGCAGTATCTTCATTTTCCATACAACATTTGGCAACATGGTAAGTATAGGATGAAGTTGAGGCATACTCTTTGCCACAGTTAATACAACGATATTGTACTTTCTTCTTGTGGGTTTTAATATGAGAATACAGAGATGCCCTTTTCTGGAACACTTTTCCACAAAACTCACAGGCTATACTCTCTTCTGATTTCTTTTTCTGGTGAATCTTCAAGTGTTCCTGCAAAAGGTTCTTAGACTGGTAATCTCGACTGCAAATGCTGCAGGAAAAAGGCTTCTCTTCTTGGTGTCGATCCATGTGCAGTTTGAGACCACTGTTTGACTGGTATACTTTTCCACAAATATCACAAATAAATTTTGACTCCACATCTTCTTTCATTGCTTCATTTGCTTCTTCAATCTTACTGACTTGTAAAAGTTTTGTATGTGAAACTCGATGTGTCATCCATGCTGCTCGATGATGGAAACTTTTCTTACAAATTGTACATTCATATGATGTCACACTACTGTGCTTTAATTCATGAATTTTTCTATTGCTTCCTGTTGTAAATCCCTGATTACAGTATCTACATTTATAAGGTTTTTCCCCAGTATGTGTTAACTTGTGCGTCATCAAGTGTCCCTTTTGAATGAAACTCTGCTGACATATGTCACACACAAATTGTCGATTGTTGGAGTGAATGTTAATATGTCTCTCTAGCTCTGAAGAGCGACTGAACCCTTTTGAACACTGTGGACATTTAAAGGCTCTGTCATCATCTGGAATATGTCGCTTCTTGTGAAGATTTAGATATTTTACTTTTGCAAATGATTTTTCACAAACATTGCACTTGAAGGATTTTGTCCCAATTTGGGATTTTGAAGAGGAGGCAGTTTTCTTTATAATGGGTGGTTGTGATGGTCCTTCCTCATCTCCTTCTGCCAGGTTATCAAGAAAGTCTGACCCCGTGATGAGTGGCACAACCCCACCACTAGTCTCCTGTTTTTCCAGCTTATCCACCATGTCTAGGAAACAGGTAACATCTTGCATGTGTTTTTCTGTTGCCTGATTTTGCAAATTTGTTGACTGCAGATAAGTATCTTTTGGTGTATGTTTTTTTTCTGATGCTGTGGTCAATGTGTATGAGTGTTCTATCCCTGACAAGAAAATCTCTCCACTGGCACTGATCTGATTTGATGAGGATATCACACACTCCCCATCCACCATCATGGCAGCATTGATGACCTCTTGATCCAATGGACCTGTATTATTTGATGGAGTTTCTGTAATGCAGACATAAACTGTATTTCCTTCATCATCGATATACGAGTAACTACTTGTTAGAACATTCTTTGTATAACCCTGACTAGACAATGACAGTGACAGCATGTCTTCAGAAGGTACAGAACCTGAAGTATTTGTACTTGGATCTGAATAAATAACATTCAAATCTTGTGTCTTTGTTCTGGACTGATCTTCATGAAGACTCTTAGCATTGCCTTCCTCTTGAACCAACTGAACATTATCTTTCTCAATCCCAAATTCCACTGGAACTTGTTCCCTAGCAATATCTCTCTGAGTCTGAGCAGTTTCTGTACTTCCTAAGGTATGTAATCCCAAAATCTCAGTTTGAGTATGAGCATCAGTTTCCCTACTACCTAAGGTATGTAGACTCAAAATCTCAGTCTGAGTATGAACATCTACCTCTTCCACAATATCCTCTAAATATACTCCTGGAACTGCATTTACTGACCCTGTATCTATACCTTTGTCTTGACTCAAACTGGAGGTTCTGTCCAACTTTTCTCCTTCCTCTCTAGCAGATACATTGTGTATAACAACCACCTGGGATGTGGATGAATCATCTACCTCCATGGGTGTAATGTTTTTACTAACATAATTTTCACAGTCTGCAGGTGCATCAATGCCAGGGCTACTTTCATTGGCACCATTGATTAGTGTGTAGGTTGTTTTTTTCTTTAGGATGTCAGTGAGATACTCCTCATCAGCATCAAGGATTAGCAAGTGTTCATCTCCCTCTTCTCTGATATACCTAAAGCCAATTTCTTCCTCCAACACTCCTGTTGTACTCAATTCCAAAAAAGAGCCAGTTAGGGATGGCACCACTTCCTCTTGCAGTCTATCTGTTATAACATTATACCCTTGCTGCGTATCAGCATTTATTGTTTCTTTATTACTGTTCTCCTTATTCAATTCATAAGACTCTCCTCCAACCAATGTTTCAGGTGTCCCTGTGTCCACAACAGGATTTCCATCTTTTGTCACAGGAGTTGCTTCCAAAATTTCCTCAGTATTTTCTGGTTCCATGGTCTCACTCTTTTTGCTGTTTGATTGGTTGGTTTCTTTTTTATGTACATCCTCATAGTCTTCCTCTAGGAAATGGTTACATCTGACTTTGTGGTAATAGAGACTTGTAAAGCAGGTAAAGTTCTGATCACACAATTTGCATGGGAAAGGACGTTGAAGTATGTGTGTATCGAGGTGCTTTGCCAAACCAGAATTGAAATTAAACTTCTGGAAGCAGATATGACATGCCACAGCTCCATCCTTAAAATAATTTGACAAATGGCGAGTGAGGCTGCCTCTGTCAACAAACTTCTGATGACACTGAGGACATTCATAGGGTTTGATTTTGCTGTGTCTCTGCACATGAGCAGAAAGGGCTCCTCGTACCTTAAACTGCATCCCACATATCTGGCATTTTTCACACCGCTCCTTTTTGTGACTCTTGAAGTGATCCTGCAAATGGTTGGACTGTTTAAAACGCTTTGAACAAATTTTGCATTGATAAGGTCGAATATCAGTATGAACACGGGCATGGTTCTTAAACTCGTTCATCAAAACAAATCCAGCACCACAAACCTTGCATCGAAGAGGTTTGTGCTCATCTCTTATATGGTAACGACGAATATGAAGATTGCAGTACTTCACTTTCCGAAACCTTTTGCCACAGAGAATACACTTGTGAGGGAGACCATCAGAGCATGATCTCTCTTCAATACGATAACGTCTACAGATATCTCTCAACTGGTTGATACCTCTGTCAGTAGATGTCAGTGGGATAAAGCGTTTATTCTCCTCTTCATTGCCTTTATCCAATCCTGAATTCTGCTTGGATGAATCATCATCTTTATCAGCCACACTTTGTTTCCTAAGCTCTTCATGTTTAACATGAAGTAAGTGTTTATGATAAACTTTAGCAGACTGAAAAGTCTGGGAACAATGGTTGCACTTTAATTCTTTGCCATCTTGATGAGTCCTTGAAAGGTGTTTCTTCAAGCCACCTCGACTTTTGAGGACCAGCCCACATATGTGGCAAACCAAAGTCTTAGAATATTTCTGAACTGCCTGAGCATCAAATATCTCTGGGTGCTTGTGCATCTGATGGCGCTTTAGTGAATTTCTACCTGCCAAACTGAAACAGATAGAAATAAATACTATAAACAACCTTTGCCTACATTTATGTTGATTCTCCATATTATTCACTCACAAGAGTCCAAGTGAGCCTGAAATTACTAACCTGACTGATTTCTAGCAAAAAGTCAATTACAAAGATAGTTGACCAAGAAATCTAGGTTTAGTTTCATGCTTCCTGACATTAAAAAGGTTTCTTCTATTTTTAGTAATGGCAGGTATATTTGATAGTGGATTGTCATTATGTGAACAAAATTTGAAAAACCTTTATTCCAGAATGATTTTTGTTGCCACATAATCAAATTCTCTTTGGCCATTTTCTTTTTTGGGGGGGTAAAGTAATGGTAACTATGATTTTGTGGTTCTGCAATATCACTGAATTTGAAAAATGCTTTCATACTAGGATGTTTCTTTCAAGCTTTTTCAAATTCTGTTCAACTGGTTTTGATATAAAAGATTATAGTTTCGAGGTTGGTTGTGTATGTTTTGAAAAGTGGCCATATCCGATGTCAGATCTGTATGAACCTGAAAAGTCTTAAGCCATGCTTTCTGTCAGACTTCTGCCAAATTCTGTTTTGTAGTTTTGAGCAAAAGTTGTTTTAAGGATTTTTTCTCTTTTCAGTAATGGCATACATTATACAAGTTTGAATAGAATCAATGCCAGGATAGCTTCTATCAAAACTGGTCCAATTCTGTCTTGTGGAGCTTAAGGAGAAGTTTAAAGGTCAAATATGTATTGGGAGGAGGGCTAATTTTAATTATGCAATACTTACGCCAGTCACTATTGTTTAGCTTACTCTTTTCACAATGACTAAACCTCGTTCATGTTAGATGCACCATCCTCCTGTTCTAGAAATTCTACAGCATGTTCATTAACCCAGTCTGACTTGCCATCATTGGCCCACGTGCAGTGTGCATCCTCAATCTTTTCTAGGCCCATGACTAATGAAGGGAGTTAGAGGAGTCATCTAATAGTGACAGGTAAGTATTATACAAATAAAAAGTTTAAACATGCAACCACTACATCTTAATATCAGTAATACAAATATGACACTATTGTTTAGTTGAATTTGTTAGTAATGAGGTAGGATGGTGGACTATAATGAAGTAAAAAGTGAAACAATTACTCTCCTTGTAATATAGCCACTTATCTGCTCTTCTAACAGTTAGCTGTCCTGGCCACTGTTTGTGCAGTAACAATCGAACCAAGACAAAAATTAACTTGGCCATGGTTTGATAAGGACTGAAGGTAAAAAGAAAAGGTATGTGATTGCCAAAATATAGCCATTAATTAGAGGTTTCTCTTTAAAGACCAATAATCTCTTTTGATGGTTTGAGCAAATTCTATCTAGAGATGGTGGATGCTGAAATATCAGCTGAGCCCCTTAAGAGGAGCAAACCTTTGAGTACCTTTCATTCTCGCTTAGTAACTTCAAAATAGAACTTAAGTGCCCTTACTGGGCAAAGAAGTCTATCCGCTGCACACAACTGAGAATCTGGATCTCTATCTGGGATGCAAGGACTGATGAAGTCTTTTCTTTTGCAACGAGACCTGGCTGACATAACCAGGAAAACAGAACTGGAATTATACTATTACATCTCCCCTCACCCACAATGATAAAACATGTAGTTCACTTCTTCTGTGCACTGACTACAGAGAGAAAGCTGATTTTATGTTCAATTAAGACTCAAAGTTTAAATTTTTTAAAAATTGTCAAAAGCAACACATGAGACATTCAATCTTGGTACCAATGAGTGATACTGCATTCTTTTTTCCTGATATGTGCCCAAAACCTATGTGCTCATGTGGCACAAAAATTCTTTCAAGTTTAGAAAGGCTTTTGGGGGCCAGTGCCTAGAACAAAAATGCTCTTGCTTTCTCACTTGTCTATTGTCAGGGAACTTGTGTAAAGGATGGAAGAAAGACTACAGTTGGCAAGGCAAAAAAAGGGGCGTTCAGTCCCTCTTTCTTCACTGCAATCTTTAGTATCAGCACATGGTTCATTTTCCTCCTGGCCATTAACCTTTGGATGCCACATTGTTACAAGGGGCATTTATCATGGCTGTTTGCTTGACACTCTTTTAAATCAAAGGCCAGTTCCTGATTAGCTAAAGCATCACATGATGATCTGTTCTCACTGACTTCCATAGTATTCTGAAAGAAGGATCATTATCGGCTGTTGTCTTGCAGTGGTTGTTGGAGGCTGCAGGAAGACATCTAGACAGCCATTGTCTACAGCCATGACATTGTCAGTGGAACTTCTCCACTCCCACAGAGATGGCACATTGGACACTTATTAAGGATGCACTTCTGGAGTCAGAGACTTGAGAGGTCCCATTACTTTTACTGAATTTCATGATTTTTAGGACCACCAACAAAGGTTCCTTTGCATCATTACTAGCCCTTTGAAACTGGACAATAAATGAACACAGCCTGATCAAGCCAATTTCCAACCAAGGGGATGCAACCACAAAAGAGAAGTAGCCACCCTTCCTATAAGCTCACTTCACATCAATTATACTTTAGATGGAGGAAAGGCAAGGGCAAGTCAATGATGACTACTCTCTCTCTCCCTCCCCCCCCTTCACAAGAAATGGCAGAGGGGGTCCCAGGGACACCTTGCCTCTTCTGAGGTGCACACCTCTTTTTAAGATGAGCAGTTGTTTGATTATCAGCCATCTTTCATAGTCCTGGTCAAGCATCCTGCAAGATTGATGGGTCCTTTTCCATCATGTAGGAGTGTTTACATCTGTGATTCACAGACCCTGCACCTCTTTCAAGGATACCCATTCTCTTGTATCAGCCAAATGTAATCATATTAATGAAAGAGGTGCACATCCTTTTTTTAGATGTGTGTAGTTGAGAGGGTTAAAACATCCAGTCACCAGTTATTTTTTGTCTCCAAAATGGTGGGATTTTAAGGTTGATTACAGCTCATCCATGCCTAAACAATTCTTGAGAGAAAACCTTCATGAAGGAACTGTAGCCTCAATTCAGAACACTATTAAACTCGTAGACTGAGCAGATTCTATTAATCTCCAGGATGATATTCCATATCCTGATCTTTAATCTACACAATAAATATTGTTGGTTTTTTATCAGACTGGGTATTCAGTTTGAGCCAGGCTTTTCAGTCAAGCCTCAGTGCCCAGGGTTTTCACAAGAGTTATAGGATTAGCAGCTGCATGCTTGAGTTATCTGGGGATTGAACACATCCAGTACTCTGACAACTGACTTCTGCACAACATCAGCAAACAGTCCCTACCACATCATATAACCCACTGTTGATATGTAATGATTCTGTTTGGACTTATTCACAACCTAGAGAAATCATATCTCATTTCTTCTCAGGAATTTGTAGACAGAGAAATTAATTTCCTTTTCTTTCTGGGTCAAGTTCAGGTTCTCCCAGAAAAAAAAAGCACAAAATCCTGTGATTACTGAGGACTTACAGGCCAAGACTTCTTGTCAACCCACCTTTATCTCCCAGTTCTGGGACTTTTGAATTCCACTGGGAACCTAGTATCCATACAGAGATTCCAATTATGTCCTCTTCATTTTCTTCTCTTGGGCGATCTGGAATCAACACATGGATTCTTTGTCAGATAAAATTTCTGTAGGGGCAACTTTTCTGTAGCTCTTGATGTGATGGTACAATCAAGACAAGAATTCTAATGTGGAATTCCTCTGCATGCTCTTGAACCCTACTCCTATTTGTACACTGAAAAGCAGATTCACAGAGAGGAAAGACTCAGAATCAGAAGGAGTAAATCTCCAGGACCATTGGTTCCAGGATCAGATGCCACTACACATTAACATGGGTATGTGAAAAAGTCTGCCAGTAGCATCCATTGGGTCAGTGGTTCTTCCCAGGTTCTTCCTGGGTTCTTCCTCCACCAAAAATACTGACTGCTGTTTATAGCCTATCATTTGCTTAAAATGGTGTCAAAACCACAAACCTACACATAAACAATTTGGACTGGTTACTTTGTAATGTAATTGTACACTGATCATTTAAAAAAGCATTGCATCATGGTCTCCTAAGACAACACATCAGATGACGAGGTAATAAATAATTCTTGTTTCTGTCTTGAACCTTTTGTGCTCAGCACAGTCAGAATGGATTCTACACCCAATTCATCACCTTCCAAGAAGAAAATACTCATGTGGACAGTCTGTCCAAAACAGGCAAGGTAGTCCTAATGAAATGGCCTCTACATCAAGAGAGTGCAGAGTTTGTGTTTATTCTATAGCGAAAACATTTAGTAAACTTGTTGGCGTGAAATTTATGAATTTTATGATTTTGTTTCTTACCAATACCAGACCAAAAAGTTTGTTTGTTGACTTGTCGATGATGGGCCACCTAATGTTACTTGACAATGTGATCTAGATTAAAATTTTTTGGAAATAACTGTCCCCAGAGCTTAATGATTCAGAGTGAGAGAAGAAGGCGGCACTTCTTTCCTCACCTTGTTATGTACAACCATATTGTTGGAACATGACAAGTTGCACTTACGTCTATTCAAGTGCACATCATACATGAAATACGTTTCCCATGGGACCTTTCTCTTTTTGTCCATATACCTATCCACATTTGTGACATTTTTTTAAAAAAATTTCTCAAACAAGAAATAGTCTGGATGACCAAAATAATTTAAAGATGTATAATAACAATATGGGTTGTATCAGCTTCACTGTAATCCTTGCTACTTACTTCAAATTTAAAAACTTAAAGAGTTTAGTTAAATATTTGTTACAAAATGAGTTGTAAAAATCATCTATGAACTGTATTAATGATAAACATTAATAAGGAATCAAGTAACATGTGAAAGTGAAACAAGTTTTGATAAATTTCAACAAACAATTTAATTTAAGTTATAAAAGGAAAATTAAAGAAGACCTTAGATTATCATGAATTAAACCCCAAAAACCTAAAATGTTCTATCACAAGTCGTTAAAGAACAGAAAATTCTAAATGAATTTCAAGAATCCTGAATGTGCTCATGTACCAACGCTATAACACATGAGCATGATACCATCCAGAATGTCATTGAATGAGTCCTCAATAATCCCAATGCAGTGTTTTTATTCCAAACATTAATAAATACTTTTTAATTCCAGTGATTAATTTAAATAATAATTCCCCTCAAATTATATCTGAACACAACTAAAACTGATTCCACTAGACTAGTTAAAATAAAAAAAAAACTTTGTTAACAATCTCAACCTTCTATAAATACCTAAGACACAATAAGGTGACCAGACTGTGGGTCATTTTACCATCAAATCTTTCAACAAGTTCAGGCCTTGAACTAAAATTTAAGTAAATATGATAAAAATGAGGCACACAATACAACTTCCATGGCAAAAACCAAGGGTTGGAACTCGAATCCAAATAAACATGTTTACAAATGATCATGATCTTGAAGTATAATCTACGATCATGGACAAAAAATAGCTATGTATATATTTTTTTTACAAATGACCCTTACAATCTACAATCATTGGACAAAGTCAAACACACAATATAGATGTATGTAACAGAACCAACTAGACAACAAAGGAATTCATTCACGAAACCCAATGTTGATATGACTACCTTTTCAGAAGGAACAGTGATAATATTTTCAAGATGGCTGCTGTGGTTGTCATATTGGATGTGGAAGCAGAACCATTTTCATTTAGAACTAACAAGACATTCTAAAAAATCTGGTGAAAACCTCATGGTAATATTGCTTTTCATTCAGAATGATTAGCAATAACAAGATTTTCAAGATGACCACTTTGATGGCCATAAAAGACATTACATCTGCACTATTTTCATTTAGGACCAACCGCATGGTGATATGACCATCCATCCAGAAGTAGTAATATCAAGATTTTTGGAATGTTCAGTATGGCAGCCATAATGGACATAATGGACATCAGATAGGCACCATTTTCATTAAGGATCAGCCAGACATCATAAGACATCTTTTTATGAAAACAATATGTTCATATGACCGTCCATTCAGGAGGAGTAATGACAACAACATTTTCGACAATGCCGTTGTGGTGGCCATATTAAAAGTCTGATCAGCACCATTTTCATTAGGACCACCTAGACATCGTATGAAACCTTTCAGTGAAAACTCTATGTTGATATGACCATCCATTCAGAAAGAGTAACGATCATAAGATTTTCAAGGCTGCCACAGTAGCTTTCATACTGGATGTCTGCATGGCACAATTTTCATTTCGGACAATGGGACAATTGTGTGTGTAAAGTTTCATGGCAATCATCCAAGTTATTTAAGCAGAGTAGCAACAACAAACTTCTGCTAATAGATGGATGGATGACAGACAAAAGACCATCCCATAAACTCTTTTGTTTTACAACAAGTAGAGCTAACAAAACATGATCTTGCAGGTCCCATACCACCTTGGCCTTTGCAATTATACTGAATACCCTATTATGACATCAGCTCTTGTATTTAATTTCCAGACCTTGAGTATTTTTATTTATATAAGAGTGGGCCATATTAACAACTGCTAATTGTAAAGAACATGTACCTAACAGCACACAGGAAGAACACTGCACCTGTGCTGTGATGGTTGTAAAATGAAGCACATTTGTTGTCACATTTAGGGAGCAGCTATTCACCAGAATATAATGACAAATTTATTTTGAAATTATTTTAGCAAATCGTATCAGTGCTCAAAAAATCTGATAGCCTGATGCCCTTCAAATTTCAGATCGGCCTCTACTGTGTTCTAAGTGAGGTATCTGTCGAGCTTGTCGAATAAAAAAAAAAACACAAAAGAAACTTACATCATGTTGATAAAAGGTGTTTTTTTTATTTTCAATATGTTTGAAGACTAATAAATTATTAATATTTATCTCCATGAATTTATGAAGATTTTTACTTTTCTTATGTCTATCGAAAGCTCCAAACGTTATGTACAAAGTGAAGAATGTAACTAATGAAATAGGAACAAATTGCCTTGGTTACTTTAACTAGAGCTCACATGTCTTTAACATACATGTACATGTGTTTCTAAAATACAGTTCTGGATATGAAACCAGCTACAACCAGTCTAGTGTGTACCAGAACTGTCCCATCAATTGTTGCAACATGTGCAATGATGCATGGCCCCATGATGGGATTTACAGCTATAGTCCGAAAATACATCCCCCATTGGTTTGTACCCAACTACCGATTTCAATAACTAAAAAGTTTA